>JABTXL010012322.1:925684-959426 GCA_025134845.1 Neodon shergylaensis | reverse complement strand
TCCCAGCCATTGCTAGACCAACCCCAGGTCATTACTAGACCAACCCCGGGGCCATTGCTAGACCAACCCTGGGCCATTGCTAGACCAACCCTGGGCCATTTTGAGATCAACCTGGGCCATTGCTGAGGTACCCCCCGCCCCATGACTCAGGGATGGGCCTCATCTCTTTAGTCTTCTTTCAGAAACAAAAACAAGCTGCTTCCTCTGCATCATGACATGACCCTTAGGGTCTGAGCATGTTTCTTTAGGATTCTTCCTGAGGCTGAAATGAGGGCAAGTTCTAGGCCCAGTCTGACTTTTGGCTTCTGTGCTAAGACCCGCCTCTGGGGACCTGACTTCTGAGTAGGTGTGCAGCATTCAGGGTCTGTGCACCAGAGTCTCAGACTTGGGGGTGTGTGGTCTCAGCTCCAGACTGGGAGGCCCCACTGCAGTTCTTTCCATTTGGGGGTGGCGAGGGAGCTGGTGCCGGGACTTATGTGACCTGGGCTGAGGAGAGTTGGCAGAGTTGTGTAGTCTACCACAGACCCCTTTCCATCTCTTCTGTTGGTTTCTCATTGATGCCAGTAGGGAGTTAGGCTAAACGCAGCACTAGGTGTGGACGGTGGAAACATTCTTTTCTAAGACACAGGGTTATTTACTTGCCTTTTGGTGAACTTTTATGTTCTGTATTTCCCAGGGTTTCTATGGAAATATATTTGGTATTATTTACTATTTATTATATTAAAGGAACTGGAGGGATGACTCAGTGGTTAAAAGCACTGCCTGCTCTTGCACAGGACCCAGGTTTGGTTCCCAGCACCCACACTGTGGCTCACAAGCATCTGTAACTCCAGTTTCAAGGGACCTATTGCCCTCTTTTGGCCTCTGTGGGTACTGCACGCATGTGGTGCACTTGATACATGGAGGCAAAACACTCAGACACACAGAATAAAACTGGAAAAAGGCAAACGTAATTGAAAAGTAGCACGATGTTATAGTTTGGATTTGTAGGTCCCACAAAGGCCCGTGTAGTTAAGTTGTGGTCCCCCTACTGGGACACTTCAAGAATGTGGTGGAAATGTGAGGGGGTAGAACTTAGAGGCAAGAATGTCGGTCACCTGGATATGCCCTTGAAGGAGATATTGACAGGCCACTCCCCCTCCCTCCCTTGGCTTCCTAGCTGCCACAGCAGATCCTGTCTGTCACATACTCCTGACCCTCTGATGTGCTGTGTGATCACAGCCTAAAGCAGCAGAGCCAAGTGACCAGGGACGGAAACTTCAGGAAGCACAAGCCCACACAAGCCTTTCTTTCTACAAGCTGACTGTCTCCGGTACCTTGTTGTGTGATGGGAAGATGCCTGACACGTGGGATGAGGGCACTGCTAAGGCTGGTTCAGTTTTGGTGGCAAGCATGCATAGTGATCCTGCGTGGACACTGAGACCCCACCGTTCATGGCAATCATAACACTGGGATGGATTCTCTGTGCTTAGCTTCCCTGTGCCAATCTGACTTTGTATGTTCTCTAATTCTGCACAAGTACAACCCACCTACACAGTCTCTTCATTAAAAATCAGTCAGTCCTCAGGACCCAATAGTGACCCTAACAACTGGCTGCCTGCTTGGTTCTCGTTCACACTCAGGAAGCCACACCTCTGTCCTACTGTGAGCCACCCTTGCTCCTCCGCTCACGTGACCTTCTGTGACCTTTGAAGGAGCAGAAGAGATAAGCCTGGCCAGCTGAGGGGCTGGCTCTGTAGCGTTCTCCAGTCAGCTAGATACAAGTTGCAAATCCACCTGCACTCTAAGGGTGGGCCCAGAGGCAGAGCAGGAGGTGGTGGCATAGAGATGCACTTACTAAGTCTGGGAGACGGAAGGAGGGCTAGGACTCTGCTGTCGGATGCCATAGGCTGGGTGATTTATGAAGAACAGGGCCACTGCTCACACTTGAAACTGGGAAGCCCACATTAAAGGCCCAGTGCTGGTTCCTGGGGAGGACTGCTAGGTATTCTGCTCCTGACTGTGGTGTCCTTAAATGGGAGGAGGTAAAAGGCACAGAAGTGCTCCCTTAGGCCTAGAGCTCTTTGATAAGATGCTAATTTAACTCATAGGAGAGCCCTTAAGACTTGATCCTCTCTCTCTCCCCCCCCCCCTCTCTTTCTCTCTCCCTCATGACTTCATCTTTGAGGATCATTTCCCCAGTCTGTCTGTAAAACCCTAAACATTCAATATGATATATTTGGAGACAAGGACTTTGGGGGGTGTAATGTGATTTAGGGGTGACAGGAGTTGGGTCTCCATTAATCCATGCCTATGAGAACAGGCAAGTTCACTCTCTCCACTACGTGAAAACATAGAAAGAAGTCGTTATGGTGAAGGCAAGAAGAAAGGACTCACTAGGACCTACTGGGACCTTGACCAAGGATCTTCATGCTCAGAACTGTGAGAAACAAACGGGTGTGGCTTAAGCTATATTTGTAAAGTGTCCACACTCCTGCACACCACCCACCTGGCTTTTCCTCTCTCGGATGCGTATAAGGTACTTGAGTGCAATGTTCTCTTAGGCAGAAGTGGGATCAGAGGGGTTAAACAGAGAGGGTGATTTGGGAGAAACCACTGTGATTGTTTTGGTGATTGTCCCTGGAGGTACTAACAGGCCTTATCTACATAATGTAGCCAGCCCTACCTAATTTCTTCAGATGTGTAGATCGAATTTATTTTCGTTTTCTGGAAACCAAGCCCGCCTCTCCAAATATCCCTCCCCACTGAAGTATCCTTACCACATGGGTTTCCTCAGATTGTCAAACAACATGGCAGCCAGCACAGATGAAGTTTAATATCCAGGATTGGAGCACTTAATGTTGGGAAGACAGACAATGACAGTGGTCTCTGAGTAACTATTCCTTGAATAAATGAATACACACTTAACAATTTTAGGTATTTCCAGGCAAAGGTGACTCAGTCATGAAGAGGATCTGGCACCCCATTTAGTGGTTCCAATGATCAGCCTTCCTGTTCCGGGCTCACATTTTTCAGAGGGGCTAAAAGAGGCAGCCATTTCCCCCGGAGCAACAGGCAGGACCCAGGACAGACAAAGCTTCTCTGAATCACAACACACAAGAGAACAAACGCTGCTCACACTCCTGTGAGATTGCAGGGTGCTCAGCCACGGACCTAGGTGTTAATGCATTGAGCTGGGTCAGGATGCTGACCGACCCAGATGGGCAATACTCGAGTAACAGGGACTTGACTTCCGCTCCTTCATACTTTTTCTTGTGGTAACACATATATAACATGAAATTTGCCATCTTTATCATTGGTTTGCAGTTTAGTTTTTTTGAGATAAGATCTTGCTGGATATCCAAGACTGACCTGAAACGCATGGATCCCCTGCCTCCACCTCACAAGGGCCGGCATTACAGGCATGTGCCGTCATTCTGGGCCCCACCTTCTTATTCATGTTAAGGAGCGCAACTCCATGGCATGAGCTCCATTTCCACAGATGTCTAATCAGTGCTACCACCAGCCACCGGAACTCCTTGAACTTTACAAAAATGAAATTCTATAGCCTTCCTCCTGGCCTATGGGATCACTTTTCTATTTTATATCTGTGATTTTCTCTAGTTTTCTTAGAGAAAGGTGGTGACAGAATATTTATCTTATTCTTATTTTGTGAGCGAGCACCCTCAAGGCTCCTATGTGATGTAATGTCAGAATTCCACTTCCTCTGAGGCTGGATGCTATTATATGTCCACGGAGACCTTTACTTACCCATTCGTTGGTTGCTGGGAACTTACAATACCCCCAGTTTAGTTGCGGTGAATAACTATTCTACGAAGATGAATGTCCAAATACCTCTTGAGAGCCTTCAGTTACGTCGGGCATGTTGCCAGATGTGGAGCTGCTGCCCGTTTTCCAGTAAGTGACATAATTTCATCTCCTTTGTGCACCCATCGGCTGATGAAGACCCAGGCTGGTTCCACAGCTTGCTGTTGAAGATAGAGATGCAGTAAGCATGCATGCCAAGGTGAAATGGAAGAAGCGGGACTGAGAGAGTGCATAGTAATTCTCTTTAGTTTTATTGAAGAGTCCTCGCAGCTGTGATGCTTTCCCGCTTAAAACAGCTCTGGGTTCCAGTGTGCCTGCATCTTGCTGCACTTGGCATTTCCATTTTAATAGTCTTCATCTAATAGTGTGAGCATTTTTTCCTGATCGTTGCTGGAGCTGGGGTTCTTTGTGTGTCTGTTGTCCACGTGTGTATCTTCTTCAAGCACTTATCCGGTCGCATAAGAAAGCAAGACCATATTCCCCCCCCCCTTTTTTGTGAAAGAAGAGAGTGAATATTTCCATCATTTTGTTAATGACAAAGATTAAAGAATGGGAAAAAAAAAACCTAAAACAAGGTAAAACTAAAATCTAAGGCAGCTCTCTAAGTTGGCTGATGAGAGAAGGAGATAGGCCAGGATAAAAAGCATTCTGAGGTCCTTTTATTGTTTGGAAGGAAGTTACAATATTAACTTCGTAGCTTTGTAGAGTCTAGCGTGCACATTAAAATGTAATGGTAGCTAATAAAAACAAGAGAAGGAGGACGATAACTCTGAACGAGTCCCAAGCAAGGAAGAAAAGGACTGAAGCTCGGAGACTTACAATGGCAAGTCGGAAAGCAGAAATAAAAGGGCAGCGCGCGCTTGGCTGTGTGTCAAGCATGTCCCCTGGCCCCCGCCCCAGCTCCCAGTTCCCTGGTTAAAAAGAGAGAGGATGAGCATAAGAAGAGAGAATAAGAAGAACAAAGAGAAAGAAAAAAATACAGTAAATTAAAGTTACAATGGAAAGATTGCTCTAGGCACATCAATATTCATAATTGCCCCACTGGTTATCTCCTATGGAGCCAGCCAACTATCAGGAGACTCCATCAGCCACACTATTATCAGCTTGTCCAGGTTGCCCGGTCCACGGTCCAGCAGCCCTACTGCTCTGATGCTGGGGCTACTATATCTGGACTGTGGTGATCAACTGAGCACCTGAGAAAGCCAAGAGATGACATTGACGTTTCCTGTCAGTGTTGCCCGGGCCCACCAGTCCAGGACAAGCATGCTTATTGAAATCTTAGCCAATGGTGAGCCACGGAAGCCATCCCATTACCCCCTATTTACTCTGCTAATCCTGTCCTGCCCCCAGAATGACCTGCTTCTCTAATGGTCGGTGGGAGATGGCACAATAGTATCAGGGTCTCAAGGCTAATGACAGCAGTTTCACATTCGTTTCTAGAGGAGGGCTGGGAGTGTTTCTCACAGCCAATCAGCACCCTTTCAGGAGTGGACAGTTTTCCCTGTCTGTGAGAACTGGATGGAAATGGGGTAGGAAACACTGCTAGGGGTGCCTTCAGCGTGCACTTGCTCAGCAGGAATGGGAAGCTTGTGCTAGTGGATGATCCCGTCTCCCTCTCTGCACCCGGCCACTCGGGCGAGTCGGAGGAGCAAAGCCTGTGCTGCAGCCTGGAGGTTTGATCAAAACCTTGGGATATGCTGAAGAGTGGTGTAGACATGGCGTACGGTGTGGTGCACCAGGAAAGGAGTCAGCTGACCTGGTTACATCCTGGCCCCATCTCCAATCCAGCTGCAATACTTGGGATCAGCATATGTCCCCATGAGGCCAAGGACATTACCATGTGTGGTGTTTCTTT
The DNA here is from genome assembly GCA_025134845.1 of Neodon shergylaensis. Taxonomy (NCBI): domain Eukaryota; kingdom Metazoa; phylum Chordata; class Mammalia; order Rodentia; family Cricetidae; genus Neodon; species Neodon shergylaensis. Next base: position 953,764 of record JABTXL010012322.1, on the reverse strand, counting down.
TAGCCATTTTTTGGATGAGTGGCTTTTGCACTTCTGGTTTCTCTGTGTCTCTTTTTATGTTGCTGCAGTAGCAAGAGCTTTAAACCCTGTCAGCCCCGCAGAAGACTGCAACTACCTGCACCTCTGGAGAGTTCCAAAAGAGACCAGTCCAACCTTCAGGTTGTACACCAACTTGTTCCCCTCTTCAGACACCAGACTTCCATGACTTGCTGTCTGTCACCAGCCATAGGTGCCCCTAGGCACTGGGGACAAAGGAGCTGATGCATGAGCTGCATTTAGAAACAGTTCCTTGAGGAAAGACACATTTCCATGTTTAAGCACACACTTGGGAGGAGCTACTGTCCCACTAGGAAAAGGTAACCTGGTGTCAGGTGGTTATTAGGAAAAGACTATGATAAGTCTTTGGAGATTGTTCCCTAGAAGCAAGAAAATCTACAGGAAAAGAAGGCTGCGCATCCCCTGGCAATGGTGACTATGGGAGTAGCTACCATGCTGCGTGTTCCAAGCCTTTATTTGAAAACTGTGATTAATAAGGCTCGGTTGGCAGGAAGCAAACTCACCATTCAGGAACTTTTTATCTATGTCCGTGGCCCCTGAAAAACAACAACCACTAGACTACAGCCCTAGTGAATGCATAATGTCATGATGGGTCAATCTCCTGGAGATATTTGTCATATAATGAGCAGGGATGACCAAGGCAGGCAGTATGTATGCTATAAATAGTGTCATTACTTGGTCCTCTGGACTACAGTAGATCAATGGTCCATCCAGAGGAAAGACATATATGGCCTGGAGCTAGAGGTACAGAGCCGCTTCTACATTCTGGGGTGTGCTTGTCTCTCTGAACAGAAGGCCTGTTGTTCATGTCAAGCACTTCTCCACTGATCCAAAAAAATTAGGATGGATGGGATGTATTGATGCCTGTTCAGATTTGGGTGTGGGCATGAATGAATTCAAATCCACCTAGAAGGGGAGAGGAGAGTTTTTTGTCTCTCCAACAGAGCCATCCACCTAGTCAGGGGCATCAGCAGAAAGAATCTAGAGGTCTGGCCAGCACAGTCTACATGCAGTCTGGGTAGCTGAACAGCATAGAACCGAGTGGCAGGAAGTGCGATGTCAAGGTCTGCACTACTGAGAAAGTGAAGAAAGACTATTAAGAGCTGCGAAGGGAAAAGGCCAAGTAACATATAAAGGCAGACCTATCAGAATCACACCTGACTTCTCAATGGAAACAATGAAAGCCAGAAGGTCCTGGTCAAATGTTATGCAGACATTTAGAGACCACGGATGCCAGCGAAGACTACTATGCTCAGCAAAACTTTCAGTCACTAGACAGACAAAACAAGATATTCCATGACAGAAACAGATTTAACCAATACCTAGCCACAGATCCAGCCATACACAAAGAAGGAGAACTCCAATCCAAGGATGTCCCTGACTCGGGTCTGCTCCAGAGGAGGTTGCTGGCTTGGGCCTGCTTCAGCGGAGGTAGGGGCTACATTCTTGAAGTGTGCTAGTCTCTCCCAGGAGTTATCCTTGGCTAGGAGTAGGGCTGTGTACCCACTCCCTCTCTCCATGTGGGGATTTGGTCTGAACCGAGCACTCACAGATCACGTGCACACTGCCATAGCCAGTGTGAGTTCGTTTGTGTGGCTGCTCTGTTGTGTCTAGAAGATGCTGTTTCCTTGGAATCATCTCCTCATTGCCTTTGGCTCTGAGATTCTTTCAGCTTCCTCTTCTGCAATGATCCCTGTGTTTTCTCCTCCACCTGGCTCTTCTATACTCCACTCCAGTTTAACCCTTCCTATCTCATTGTTCCTCTTTAAGACCTTATAATGCTAAGTTCTATCACCTTCCCTTGGAAGATCCCTGCCCCATGGTCCCTTATCATTTTCTGACCTCCAGGGGTATTCCAAATGAAACTATGCTATAGGTATTTTAGGGATAAACATTCCACAGTTACTTATTCTTGGCACCTTAGTCAGTTATAGAACTCTGTGTTAACACCATGCACTACAAATAGAAGCTACTCTAATAAAGGTTGAGGGATACACTGATCTATAGGTGAAATGATGAGTCACTAGGTGGCAGTTTAATATTATGTACCTTTAATGGAATAATTGTAGTCAGTTCCCCCCCCACCCCCACCCCAGGGCCTATGACCTTTCTAGACCCCGTCTAGTCTAGGTTTTGGCTAGACAGTGGTGCTAGGTGTGGGATTAATATTTTGGATCAGAATATTAATATTTGGATCAGAATACAACCAGAAAGTGATTGGTTTCTGCTGTTATGTCAGTGCCGCTATTGCTCAGTGGGCATGTCTTGCCAGGCTGTTCAATATTATAACTCACAGAGTTCATAGTTGGATATAATTGATGATTAATTTTTTTCCTCCAGTTGTCTGCATAGCATTTTCCAGCACTATGGAAGCTAGTCAGGAGAGATGAAGCATCTAGGTCACTACCAACGTTCTGTGACTCTGGCACATGGTGTCTTCAGCAATAGGGTTTTACCACCAAGTTCTGGAAGAAACCAATAGAATTGGTCATAGTCTGTAATGTTTGGGGTCTATGGGACCTCACAGGTAAACAATGCTAAAAGAGGTAACCCATTCCTGGTACAGGGTTTTTATTTGTTACCCTATGGTGTCTAGCTCTAGCATGGCCATTGTCACCCTGTTGTAAATTATCTCCATTTTAATGTGCTCTATCTATCTATCTATCTATCTATCTATCTATCTATCTATCTATGGTGTGTGTATGCACTTCTACAGTAGTAGATAGGTTTTCATATAACATTTTGGAAAGGTCTTTAGTGTTATTTATCTCTTCCCCTTTTCCTCCTCTGACCTATCCACTATCTCCCACTGCAGTTTGACACATTCTATTTCATTCTTCCCCTTTAAGCCTTTACACTACTAAGTTCTACCTACCCTTGGGAGATGCTCCTGTCCCATGGCCACTTACTAATTTCCTGACCTCCATGGGTCAGGTTTTATCCCAAATAAAACTACAGATGAAGATTCAAAGCTAGCCTGGTAAGTTGATCATGTTCCATTGGGAGGCCACACATTCAAGACAATATGGGCAGCACAAAGTGGACCTTCTGAGTGGGAAAAGACACACAGTTGAGTGGGTAGGGGTGGGATTGATTTGGGAGAAGTTGGGGAGGAGTTGATATGATCAAAATATAAAATTTTAAGAAAATTAATGGATTTTTTTAAATGAAAAAATCCAGAAAGTACAATTTGGTTGTGAAATTTTTATTTCCTCATTTTACTCTCTCCTGCTTTTTTACAGCTCATTTCACTGTATCCCCTCAGGAATTCTAGTCATCTCTTAGCATGCAAGCTTTTCAATAAAGTCCTACTGATATTGCGTTACTTAGAGTCCTCCAGTTCTGTCCCATTAACCATAAGTGTCTTAAAAATGACAGCAGACAATCCCTTGTTTTTTTGGTTTTTATTACCCCCTTTAATTGAGTTGCCTGCATTTTGCGTGGTTATTAAGTGAGAGTCCCTTTGCTTAGGCTGCTTATACTCTCAGAGCTGTTGCTCGCACTTCTCTGCAGTGCACTCCCCACTGACCACATGTGATGTGGCTTCTGTTCAGTGTAGGCTAGAAGGCGCCTTGGAGATGATACCCTTCTCCACTCCATCCATTGGCTGGCAGCCACCAAGAAGGTCTTACAGGCTAATTGCATATTTGTGTTTGCAGTAACCTTGGAATCCCATGGACTCAACTTTTCATGGAATAAGAGAGAGGGAGGGAGGGAAGGAGAAAGAGAGGAACTGGGAAAGGTCACTGCATGCGACTATTAAAAAAAAATCCATCCCCAATGACAATGACTCTCCTGTACTTTTCCCTTTAAGAGATTTCTGATTAGTAAAGCAAACAAATAGATTTTTGCATTCTGTGTCCAAGAGGGCTTCTAAACTCAAAGCCTGGACTACCAGTTAGGATGACACACTCTCCCTCTGTGTGACCTGGTTGAGAAGAATCAGTTTCAGAAAGAAGAGCCTCAATGCCAAAGCTAAAGGAGGAAGAATGTCAGGGATCGCACAGGCTATAACAGAGCAGCTGAAAAGTGTTGAGAAAAGATGGATGAGGCACTGGGAAGAAGTAAGTGAAGCTGGTCACAGCCCCAGCTCTGAGGCTCCGTGACCGAGAGCAAGGGAGCAGAAACTTCATCCAAGGTAAGCCAGAAATCCCTGGCGGTAAAGACCAGCAGTCTTGTTCCCAGGACAACCCCAGAGCCATTGCATCTGCAGTCTCGCTCCCAGGACAGTCCCACAGCTGTCACGAGCCTTAAACTTCGTTGCAGGTTTTGGTGTGGCAGTGAGTTCTCCTACAGTCAGGTCAGCAGTTGAGACGAGTCCTTTCTTGCTACTCTATAGGACTCAGAGGACCGCAGGTCGGCACCATCCTAGGAAAATCTCTGTTTAAAACTGGAGCTGTGGGAGTCTGAGAACAGGCAACAATTACAAGTCAGGTGCCTAGAATTAAACCTCCACAACCCTCGGATGAAAGACAGCCCTGGGATGCTGTTCTGCAGAGTGGAAAGGCCAGACACGAGAAGCACTGACATATGCATCTCTGGAGGCTTGGCTCGGGAAGTGATGTAAGTATAGAATGGTAGCCCTGCCCTCAGTGGATTGGCTTAGGCCTCATCACATGTGAACAGCAGTAGAATTTGAGAGCCCTGAGCCTGAGGTCAGCAAGAGGCTCAGTCTCTGGAGCCACGCATCTATGTTCGCTGCTGTAGAATCTGAGAACTCTGAAGCTCCAGGAGAGTCCCTGACATCCACAGCTGCATCCCTCCGGAGGGATGGTCCATATTTAAGGGGTGGGGAAGTATGAAGGCAGTTTCCCTTGCCCAGATCTCACCGCTGTGGTTGCTTCCTCCAGTACCAACACACTCAAGAGACATGTCCTCTCCTCCTCCAGCTAGAACAGTACCACCTCAGGGGATACCATCTGGGCAGTGGGAGAGAGTAGGAGAAGGTGACCAGAGGACAGACTATAAGCCTAAGCGTGGTCAGCAGAGATCCTACATGCACGTACTGATGTGAAGACATGCATATAGAAGAGGAACATCTCTGATGGACAACAGACACTTGTCCAGTATGGGGCCCCACAACAGCAAAAGCGATGGGAAAGATAAGAATTTAGAAGTTTAACTTGTCCTCCTGCTGTGAGGAAATCCTTCCCAGGTAGGGTACCAAAATATGCCAGGCAGTGGTGGTGCACGGCTTTCATCCCAGCACTGGGAGGCAGAGGCAGGTGGATCTCTGTGAGTTCAAGGTCAGCCTGGTCTACAGACTGAGTTCCAGAACAGCCAGGGCCACACAGAGAAACCCTGTCTTGATAAAAACAAAACAAAACAAAAACAAACAAAAAACCAACCAAACAAAAAAGATATATATATATATATATAGTATATATATATTCATTCATATATATATAAATGAATGTAAGGGTTGGGAGATATTAGAATATATGTAGCGTGAAAGGTCACTGAGGGGAAGACTCTGAGGATCAGCTATGTCATTATTCATGATGGGGTGAGAGTTTTTGATAGTGTGGCTGTTTCGGGGTCACCACTCTCCTGTAAGAATCCTTTCAGCCCTGTTCTGTTGGGAATATCATGCTAAGGCATGTTACTTTTGTTTGTTTATGTTGCATTTGTTTAACTCTGTGAAACTGTGATACTTTGTCTGTCTAGAACACCTGATAGTCTAATAAAGATCTGAAAGGTCAATAGTGAGGCAGGAGAGAGGATAGGTGGGGCTGGCAGGCAGAGAGAATAACTAGAAGGAGAAATATAAGAAGAGAAGTAGCCAGAGAAGGAGGACATCAGGGGTCAGCCATCCAGCTACACAGCAATCCATGGAGTAAAAGTGAGATTTATAGAAGTAAGAAAATGGGAAAAGCCCAGAGGAAAAAGGTAGATGGGATGATTAGTTAAGGAAAACTGGCAAGAAACAAACCAAGCAAAGGCTGGATGTTTATAACTAAGAATAAGCTTCCACATGATTTGTTTGGGAGCTGGGTGGCAAATCCCCAAAAGAGTCAAAAAAGAGTAAAGAAAATCACACTACACTGTTTCTATAAGCAACCCCAATAAGCTTGTTGATCCACCACTGGGCTAGGCTGGATTGGAGCCCTTACGTTGGTCTATCATTGGGATTGAAGATGGTAAAGTTGTTCCATGTGAGGACATGGTCCACACTAGCTCCCAAAGGCATGCACACAACGGGCAGCCTCCAGTTTCTGGGTACCAGAAGGATGGTGTTCCAGGGATTCATCTTTTCTTCTCCTTTGCCCCTCTCCTGCTCCCCGCTGTTTTTTTTGAAATATAATTTTTACTAGTGTTTTCAGCGTATAATGTGAAAAAAGTCTTTTACATGTTTGGTCTCCTTATTTTGAATCTTATCATCTTTTGATTTTCAGTCTGTGGGTGTCTTTGGCGGTGAAGTGTGTTGTTTTTGGAGACCCCGAGGGGCTGGATTCACAATTTGTTATTGGAGCACATTAGCCAGTTCCTGTGATTTTGGTGGCTGGTAGCTGAAACAAGCTGGTGGAGATATTCTGATACTGACAAAGTAGACTCCAAACTACCATTAGCTGGGGGAGATAGAGACAGGCACCACATCTAAGTAAAGGGAGGAATTAATAAGAAGATGTGACAATTACAAGTATGTTTGTATTAAACGTTGAAGCTCTCAAAGCAAACACTAAATGGGCGTAATAGGTAAGATAGGAGTAGTATCTTTACCTACTGTCCATTAGACAGGGGTTGAATATCTGGAATACATAAAAAACTGAAAAAAGGCAAGCACTAAAGCATTCAACAAACAAATGGGCCAATGAATGGACAGACACTTCTCAAAAGAGGAGATACAAGTGGCCAATAAACAACTGAAAAGTGTTCAACATCTGCATCTACCAACACTATGCAGATCAACTCAGTTTCATGATCCCATTTCACTTCAGACAGAGCGAACATCTAGGAACACCATCTAACAAGTGCAGAGGGAGATGTGAGAAAAGAGGAAACTTATGTGTTGCTGGTGAGGCCATGAACAGATATAAGCACTGTGGAAGTTGGTGTGAGGGTTCTCTGAAAAAGTAAAGATTGAACTAGCACATAACCACTTATACATGGCTTGGTATCGCTCTAAGGACTGTAAGTCCACAGAGACACAGGTACAACCATGTTCAACACCGTGCTCATCACAGTAGATAAGAAGTGGAACTAGCCTCGCTTATCAACAGGTGGATAGAAAAGAAAACGTGGCGCATACGCAAGGCATTTCATTCAGCTGCAAAGAAAAATGTAATCATGGTGTTAGCAGGAAAACAGAACTGAAGATCATTATATCATGTGGAATCTAGATTCACGTGTGTGTGTGTGTGTGTGTGCATGCATGTGCATGTATGGGTGCACATGTGTGTGTGTGACATAAGTCGTTAAAATAGAAAGGAGACCACAAGAGGGAGGGAGGAGATCTTAAGTAAAAGCAGAGGGTAAAGGAAGGAGTGGAATCCACGTGACACACAAGCAGATATAAGGGGATACGCAGGGGCATGTGTAATGAAAATGCTATCACGACACCATTACATTAGGTGCTAACTTAGACATTTAGGAAAAGTTCGAAGCTTAGAATGAAATTGAAGAAAAGACATGTTTATGTTGAAGGTACTAAAAAGAAGACAAATATTATGTTAGACAAAGCACATGCTTAGGGTTGGAAGCTCTAACAGGAACAAACATTTATTCAACAGGGCAAAGAAATCTTTGTGTTGGAAGGCAAAGCAATGGAAATTTTTCTCAACACCAAAATGCAGTATAGTTAGGTGGAATATAATCTGATAATGTTTGCTTTTAATTTTTCACAGAAATCAATAATCTCTGAGTTCCTGCCCTGACTTCCACAGTGATGCAAAATAAACCCTTTCCTCCTCAAGTTGCTTTCGTCATGGTGCTCCATCGCGGCAATAGTAATCTTAACTAAGCTTCCTGGGGACGAGGAAAAGTTCTTAATGAAGAGAAAATTTGGGTGCTCTCCCCAAGGCTCACAGGCCATTGCATGGCAGATAAGATGAAGCAGGTATCTTTGAAAGTACCTCTGGGCAAGCCTCAAGGTCACAAAAAGATGGTGGCCCCGGATGTGCGGCTAGACACAGGGCAACTGGATGACCATCAACACTCTTCTCTGTATCTCTGATGCTAGCCCGTTCAGTAGCATAAGTAATAGGCTGACAAAAGCATGCTGGCACCAAGAAGAGAGCCTTTCCCCCTAGCAGTGTCCCCACAGTGTCTCCTGATGACAGTTTAACAGGGTGCCTGCCACAGGCGAGAACTACTTAGAGCCCCAGAGCCCCATCTCTCTGGGGAAGTAAAAGAAGATTAGAATTGAGAGGAATCTGCTGACAGCTGATGCAGATGGATTCATGGATGTGGAGGCCGGCCATTCCAGCTTCTAGGGATTGGAGTGGACTGAGCTACTCGGGGCAAGTCACAGAGGTGGTAGCCATATGGGAAGAGATTCAGAGCAAAACAAAGAAGCAGCACTGTGAGGGCGCTGCACTTCACAATGCTAAGATGAAGCCGTGATCCAGTGACATAACTGGCCCACTGGTAGTTCCTCGGGGATATGGTACCCAAGGGGAGGGCAAGGCTAGAGATGGAGAGCTGGGTTTGGGCACATAAGTGATGGCAGCCATGAGGCAGCTGGCATCACAGAAAGAAAGTATGGAGGGAGGAGAAAGCCAGAGGAACTCTAATGTCCAGAGGTTTAGTAAAGGAGGAGGCTGAGCTAATGTAGCGAAGTGGAGGTAAACAGAGAAGGGTGTGCAAGGTGTCTCTCTTCAGACGGGCAAGCGTTCTGGAGGCTGTGATGGTCCATAGCATTCCCACAGAGAAAGGCTGCAAAGGGACTTTGGCTTTAGTCACCCTCTGGTCCTCGATGACTTGGAACTCGAGAGTTTCCAAGGAAGGAGGAGGCAGAAATCGTGATGCGGGTGAGGGATGGAAGGAGGTGAGAAAATGGCCGGTGATGACCTATACAGCCTTTGCCTGAGCAGAGGAAAAGAGATGGGTGTGGCTGGGAGATGTGTGGGGTGGGGCCGCGACTTTTATGCCTGTTTGTGTAGGTGAGGAGTGAGGCACCAGGATGTCAAGAGCCATCACTAACAGCTAGACTGCCCCCACTCTCTGTATTAGCAGGGGCCACCTACAGTGCTCATTCACAGTCTGGGAGAGCTGTAAATGTCCTTCAGATGTCTTCCAGGAGTGGCCAAGGGACGGAGGGATTTAGTAAAAATGCTACAAGATGTTGGGGTCTTGAAGCAAGGTCACATGGAAGTGCAGTATCTGTGTGCAAGTGTCTGAGCGTGAATGTGTGTGTCTGTGAGCGCGCTATTTTCCGGCGCTAAGGTTTCAAACTAAAGTCATTTGCAAAAACTGTGTGTGGACAGGAGTGCGTTCAGAAGATGTGAGCCTGAACATTAATAGGGCCTTTAGTTCTGCAATGAGAAGACCTCATTAGCAAAACCTGTTACTCTTTTATATCCATCTGTGATGAGGTCACAGTGTACCATGGGTTTCAGCATGACCCACTTGTCCTCATCCACACATAAAATAAATTACGTCCCACTGAGTCCTTTCCAGCTAGTGGGTTTGCTTGGCATTTCATCCCCTCTTTCCTCCCTTTTTGGTTTTTTTTTCCTCATCCTTATTTTCCACTTCCTCACCTTGGTAACAGCTTCCTTTCTTTAACTTATTCTAAAATGTGACCTTACCAGATTTTCAAATACCATTTACAAGTTACAAACCTCAGGTTAAAGCTTAGAGGGAAGTGCAGGTCATTGAGACTTCAGGAGGCAATGGATGCCCCGGTTTGGCCATGGCTGGCACTTTGCATTGCTGTCCAAAGAATCTCTGTGAGAGGCAGCTTCAGTCCCGTCCTTTGCGTGAATGTTCTTAGGACACGTGAGCCCCTGAGCACAGCAGATGTGAAGATCTGGTTCTCCGCTGTTTGGACAGGGGTGGGGTAGGGTGGGGTGGGGATGACTGTGCTGTGCTGAGTTTTCTGGTGCCTGGATAGCAGATCTCTTCAGCTACTCAGTCAAATGCCATCCAAGAAGCTCCCGAATATCTTGCTTCCAGAAAAGACCAAAAGTGAACAAGGCTGGGAGCTAACTGTCTGGTGGTCTCCCCGCTGGGTCTTAGGAACTGGACTTTCCCTTACCCATCTCTTTCTACTGCCCTTTCCCCCCTCTCCACTGATACTGGCTTCAATCGTGAGCATTTAGCTAAACCCTGCATGTTTGTCTTCCTCTGGTAGAACTCAAGATATCTGGTAATGCCAATTGGAGCATAGAGCTCAGGCTGTTAGCTGGTCTTAGAAGGCTACAGGGGTTTTCCTAAGAGCTTAGGGCCAAAGATGGAGATGTGGCTGCTCCTCTTGACTGGCCCAGTACAATGGAGGGGACAGTCATGAGATGGTGTGATACATGGCTTAGTGGCATGAGCACATGCCTTGGGAACAGGCTGGAAGAAACACAGACCGCGAAACTGACTGTGTGTAACAGTTGAATGACAGGGAGGCAGGGGAGTCAGACTGAACCTAGAGAGGCAGTTGGGAGCTCACTGGAGAAAGGGAAAGGGATGGAGGTATTCCAGGGTTAGTGAAGGAAGGCATAGGCACAAAATGTTCAGAGAAGAGGTGGGGTTATAGAAGGGGAGGGGCAGCAACAGTGACTGACTGGAGTCAACACCGAAGGGAGCATTGGGTACTAGGCTTGAAAAGACCCTCAGTGCTGTTTCCTGCCCATAGAAACCGCAGCAAGATGCTGAGCAGGAGAGTGACTGAGGGACTCTGTGGACATCACATGCCGGAGAAGTAAAGCTTCAGAAAGCAGGCACAACTTCCATAGGAAGAAGGCAAAATGTGTAACACTACGGCAGAAGCTGCCATGCCTTCCATAGCCACATCCTGCTGGGGATGGGTCTAGGTAGAGCATGAGAACAGGTCACAGGAGTCCCTGCTTCTCCTGAGCCCTGTGGGATCTCTGGATGGTCAGAGTCCTCTTCGTGTAGAAGTGAGGTAAACTAAGTCCCTAGTTCAGGATTTTCTGATGGGAATGTGCTTTGGAGGCACTTTTTTTTAAGGAGAAGAATTCTATTTTCTTTTGATTCTTTTTTTTTTGGTTAGCATATATTCAATTTAGAGTGACAGGCTTCATAATAACATTTTTATCAAGTATAAATGTGCTTTGACCATATCTACTCTTCCATTTACTCCTCCCGCTCCCCCACCTGTTAGTCATTTTCTCCTCCCCAAGCACTCTTCTTTCTACCTTCATGCCACGTATATAGATATGTACATAAATTCTAGGTTCTTCATGTAAGAGAAAACGTGATTCTCTTTTCTAATCTGGCTTATTTTGATTAGTATGTGTCTGCATTGGGGTTTCTAGTGCTGTGACAAAGCGTCATGGCCGAAGGCAACTTGGGGAGGAAAGGGTTTATTTCAGCTTCTAACTCTCAGGCCACATTCTGTCACCAAGGGGACTCAGGTCAGGAGCCTGGAGGCAAGAACTGAAGCAGAGGCCATGAGGAACGCAGCTAAGGCCCCCTGATCAGTTACAGAAATAAGAATCTGAGTGTTTCTGTACTATTTTGTTAAGAACATACTTGTGCAAATGTACACATACAGTAGGCAGATATTTCATTTTTTCTCCATTTCTTTAACCTATAGTGTAACATCAATTGAAATAATCAGTGGTTCTTATATTAGAGTTATGAGAATCTAAAAGAATGCCCATCAATGGACATTGCCACTTACTCTAAAATATACAAGGCATTGTGTTGTGGTTGCGTGTACATGGGAGAGTCACATTTGACGTTGTGCATGAGATAGTTAGACCACACTGGGCATTGTTACGATCTGGCTATTATTTTCATTCAGAAATTTAGCATGGCAAAAGGAGATTGTGTGTCAAGGTGGCAAGGGGCAGACTTGAGATGGTTAATGTTGGCTGTCAACTTGACTACATCTGATATCAACTAAATCCCAATCTGGGCACACTGTGAAGGATTTTCTTGATTGGGTCTTTGGAGGTCAGAAGACTTACCTGAAACCTAGGCCACACTTTTGGGTGGTAGCTTACATATAAGGACATGGAAGAAGAAAGCCTTGCTTTTTGTCTGCTTGCCCCCAACTCTCACTGGCAAGTTCACCCATCCTGCTGTTGAGGCATTTCTTTGCTGGAATCAGAACCTAGTTCTTTGGGATTCCAATGTAGACCAAAGACCAGCTGAGATAGCCAATCTTGTGAACTGAATAACTACCAAATAATTTCTATCTATAGATAGTCATTGTTAGCCTAGTCAGACCACAGCCTGTAAGCCACTCTAATAAATCCCCTTTATATATCTCTATCTCTATCTATCTATCTATCTATCTATCTATCTATCTATCTATCTATCTATCTATCTATCTATCTATCTATCTATCTATCCATCCCATCAGTCCTGTTCCTCCAGAGAACCCCGACTAACATATCATCACACACTGAAGGCCAGCAGCTCTCTAGGAGTTCTCTGGGAGCCTAGACCTAGATTGGGACTGTAGAAACAGTTAGTCTTGTGAATTGAACAACTACTGGATTTTTGGACTCTCCAACAGGAGACAGTCCTTGTTAGACTACCTGAACCATAGTCTGTAAGTCATTCTAATAAATTCCCTTCATATGTATGCATATGTATACTATAAATATTCATTCTGTAAGGTCTGTTACTATAGAAAACCCTGACTAATACAATAATACAACATGGGAATCCAGAGTTTCACCAATTTTTCCTGAGAACAGTTGTTCTAAGAATATAAGGATATGTATGACAAATCTAAAGCAACATTGTATGAAAGGGGGGAAATTGAGGTGCCCAGCATGGGCTCAGGTACTTATTCTCACACCCACCCAACAAGAAGCCCAGGCTCACCTATTTCAAGCCTTCCTCTTTGTCATAAAAGTGTCCCAAGAGCCCTGGTCCTGAAAGAGATATCAGTCCTTGGGAGAGTTGCAAAAACAGCAAAGAGGAGGCGAAAGGTTATCCTGAAGTGATGCTTTGTGTCAGGGGACTGCCAGGCAGGGGCAGCAAGAAGGGCTGAGGTGGGGCTGCCTTTATTTTCCTTAAATCTTTCTCGGCATGCAGTGTCTGCTCAGGACCTGGTGTGAGAAGGGGAATATAAATGACCATATCTTCCAGAGCAATCTTTTGGTTTGATAAGGTTATTTAACCACCCAGGCTTGGGCTTCTGGAGCCACGCTGCATGTCCAGCCATGGGAGCTGCTGTGGGCATAGATGTATCAAACACAAAGGCCAGTATCCGAATCTGTCATCAGCGCTAAGATGTCATAAGACTCCACATCCTTTGCAATGTGATTCTGTCTCAGTAGGATGTAAATACAATTTCCGTTGTAGTCTATCCCGATTTCCTTTACCTTTAGTAAGGATAGAGGGTGGCCGGCCTCTTCCTAGAGAAACTGAGCTTATCATTGGCGATGCCAACATTAATCTTAAAAATGCCTGGCAATGAAGGCAGCAGGCAAATGGCCCACATTTCCAGTCGCACGTTTACTTCTCTATTTGTCTCCACATCTTGGCTCCTTTACTTTGAGATAAGCGTAAAGAACCTAGAGAGACGCATAAATTATCTGGCGCTTTTATTACTCCAGTTCTCATAATAGGCTACACTGTGTGACCCGACTGTATCTCTTCCAGGAAATTTATGTTGTGGCAAGAATTCCCCCTAAGAGAAAGGTCCCTCTCCAGGGGAGGTTTATTAAGAGTGTATTTATAGCTGATCTCGATGCTCCAAATGCTTCACTCTTGGGACACGGCAGAGCTCAAGTGCATGGGACAGTGGGTATATGAGGAGGGAGCAGGGTCCCCAGGGAGGGGCCTTCTGAAGCTTGGCTCTTGGCACCCACTACATGGGAACTGTAGAGAAGATGCTTCTCTACCCCTGTACCAAGTTGTGTCAACTGGAAAGTGGATGGACTGGAGTTCAGTGTATTTTATGCTGCGTGGTTTGGGGATGAAGATGCTGTTTGCAGAAGGTTCTCGTACGAACAAAGGGCCCCAGGACTTTGAAGCCTTGGCCTCCACTTGCCAGCTGTAAAGGTGTCAGGTCGTTTAGCCTTAGCTCGTTCAAATCCGAAAGCAAGATAAGTTGGAGGACTCGAAGGATCATGTCTTCTCTGTGTGTATGCGTACGCATGCTTCCTCGGCATCCATCCCTGACCCACACTGAAAATGCCATTAGGTAAAAGCACACAAAGTGGCCGCACCCGGGGCCATCTGCTAGCAGGAAAGTGCCCATCATTCATCACCTCCCTTAAGTGCCTTTGCGTTCATGTGGGGGAGATGCATGGCTGTCTTCCCCCTCTGAGATCCCCTCACTCCTGGCCTCAACTGCCCAGACAAAACAGATGGGAAGGAATTACTCTCCCAGTCAGGTCTGATGTATTCTTCTGGAAACTTTCGCAGCAGTTAGAGGTGGGATTCTGCCCCTCCCCTTGCTGAGGGGCTGTCTGAGGCCCAGCCTCTGGGATATTGGCTGCCAATGACCGGCCTCTCCACACTGCTCACGTTCACCTGGTACTAGCATCTGCTTTCTGGGTAAGCCCCTGCTGTCCGGCAATGGGTTCGCCCAGTTCTCAGCAGGCAGGAAGAGGTGTGGCCAGTCCAACCAAGTGCACAGTGCTTGACCTCCAGTTGATGACGGCTTCATCACCGTCACTCGAAGCTGCCATCTGTGTTTCACCAAGAGCAGCCTGTTTGTACTTGTGGGATTGCTTCCTCTAAGAGGGACACACGATAGACTCACTGCCGTCGGCTCTGAAGACAGCCCTAGTGAAGTTTCTCAAGCAGCAAATTCCGTCAGAGTCAGAAACACAGCTTTATTTATTTATTTTTGTTGTTGTTTTTGTTTTTCAAGACAGGGTTTCTCTGTAGCTTTGGAGCCTGTCCTGGATCTAGCTCTTGTAGACCAGGCTGGCCTCGAACTCACAGATCCACCTGCCTCTGCCTTCTGAGTACTGGGATTAAAGGTGTGCGCCACCATCACCCTGCCCAGAGCCACAATTTAAGAAATTTTTCAGTTACAAACGCTAAACTACCCATAGTCATACATAGATGGCATCTCCAAACTGAGATGGAGTCAGAGATTCCCACAGGGGTCCCACTTCAATCGCCAAGCCTCTCTAGGCCAGTGGTCCCCACAGGGAGGCAGGAAGTAACTCACTTGGATACTCAAGAGCACATCAGTGTTGTGTGATGACAGCTTCCCAGACCTGAATACTCACGTCAACAGGAGGCACGGATGACCTTTGGCTACCAAGATCCTTTGCGTACTGCACCAGAAGTCAGTCTCTAATGTGCTGTTATAGAGTTCTAACAACACTGAGGACTAGGCTTAAACATGCTTTGTAGAAAGAGTAGACAGACACTGGAGAAGTTTTAGAATGACATTGAAATCCAGTCAGTGAATCTGAGCAGGATATAGTTAGGATTATATATGTATATATACATATGTATTGCGCACGTGCACACACACACACACACACACACACGTAACAATAATTAATGGCTACAGATTTGAAAGAGATCAAGGAGAGCCTATGGGAGGATTGGAGGAAGGAAAGGGAAGGGAGGAGTAATGTATATTATAATCTCAAAAATAAAAGGAATAATAAAAGATGGACAAATATGAAAATAGCTGTTATCATAACTTGAAAAATAAAGTCCAAACAAAACAAAAATAAGAAAAAGTATGTGTGGTCATACACACTCCAAGGAATGAGCGACTGCAGCCTACACATAGATTTGGTGTCCAAAGACTTTATATTCTGTTCTTGTCTATGGAACTAATAACGCTAATGGCAGGAATTCAGATAAATGGTTATCCACTTCCAAGGCTCATCATTCACCATGTGCTGCACTAAACACTTTAGAGACACAGGACCTACGGTGACAACTCTATGAAATAGACATTAATTTCTCCAGAGACTCGGAGAAGTTAAGCCACTTAAGATAAACACTTTGAAGCCTCGGAACTCAGACCTGAGAGCTCCTGAAGCTCCATGTCTGTCCTGCCTACACTCAGTGTTATCCAGGAAGCCCCAGCCATGAGGCAGATGCTCTTGACTCCTCTCTCCTCTCTCCCTCCTTCCCCTCCTCCCTCTTTCCTCCCTCCCTTTCCTCTTCTTTCCTTCATTTTAAACAGCTCAGTGCAATGCTGAATTGATGTATAATAGAAATATCTCTCTGCCTTGTCTCCTGAATTTAAGAAAAACACGTTTCATTTCTCAGGGTCATTAATTGATGCTGGAGGGAGGCTCTCTACAGATAAACTTTATCAGCTTGAGAAAGTTCCCTTCTCTTCCTAGTGCATTAATCTCTCTCCTTCCCCCTTTAATCATGAAAGTTCTTAGATTTTTCAAACCTTTCTCTTTATTAACAAAATTATGGTTTGTATCTTTATTCTATCAATATACAGTAGTGTTGATATTTAGATGAAACGAACCTTGTATTTGAGAATAAATCATACTTAATCATATTTAGTTAATTTTAAAAAGTTGACGTCGAGCGTCAAGGTCTAACCATATGAGTCTGCCTGATCATCTACCCTCTCTCCCCGGATCTAACCCAGGTCCTATATCCAGTGTCTGGTCTAGTCTAGTTGCCCCTGGTTGTGCCTCTAATAACATCTAGGCTTCCACCAGAACTGGATCTGTCTGTTCTCAACCTTCAGGCCCCTCACACACCACAACCAAGCTCTGCACCCAGCCAGATCTTGTACATCATTCTCTGGGGTCTATCCAACTAATTCTGCCTGGTCACCTTCTCCTTGAGCCCACCTAACCCGCAGATATACTCCCAAACTTGAAGTCTGGACCAGAATGCCCATTCCATATACCAGAATAGTCTCCTGCGTCCATCTGACTTCATTCTACTGAGGCATATCTAACTTTAAGGGCCAAATGGACCTGCACTTTCTCTCTTTTGCCCCAAACTATCTGTCCATATCAGAAATAAGCCAACAAAAGAGGTCCACATACTCAGAACTCATCACAAAAAATACAAACAGCATGAAAGATCAAGGAAATGTCTCCTTCCCAAAAGATTCATCAGTCCTTTTGAAGTGTCTGTATTAAGATTTACCTAGATGAATCTCAAGACAAAGAATTAAAAAAGAACAGTGATAAGCTTCATCAAAGCACTTAAGGAATTTAAAGAAGACAGAAGAGAATAAATACCTGAGTGATGCCCAAGAAAACATAAACAAGATTGATAGAAATAATGAAGACAATTCAGGATGTGAAAACAGAATTTAATAAAAAGAAGCATCGATGAGGGCTTAAGAAGAAATGAAGAAAGAACTGAAAATTCCAATAACGGAATCAGAAAACTCCAAGGAAATTCTCACAACTGGAATGAGTCAAACAGTAGATAGAATATCAAGACCTGGAGATGAAGTAGAGGATTTGGTGAAATAAGAAACACACACACACACACACACACACACACACACACAGGCACACGTGAAAAAAACATACAGGAAATGTGAGGCACTATGAAAAGACGAAACCTTTGAATTATAGGAATAGTAACAGGAGAAGAATCCCAGGTCAATGGCGTAGAGCAGATCTCTACCAACATTATGGAAGAAAGCTTTTCTAAACTAAAATATAGATATATCCATATCAAAACAAGAAAAACAAGATGCCAAATTGACAACACCAGAAAAGAAATTTCCTATGGCACGTCATAGTTAAAACAAAGTATACAGAATAAAGAAAGAGTATTGAAAGCAGCAAGAGAAAAAACACAAGTCACATATAAAGGGGAATCCCTCAGAGTAACTGCTGATGTCTCAATAGGAACTTTGGAAGCCAGAAGAGCATGGAGCAGTGCAATCCAAGTCCTAAGAGACCATGATGGATAACTTATACTAATATGGCCCGAAAATCTATCTGTCATAGTTGAAGGAAGATGAAAAACTTTCTATAATTTAAATAGTCCCTCAACCCCTCATTTATACCTGACTTATATCTTTGTATTACATATAAAGAAAACACAGAAGGCAGTATTTAGGACTAAAAAGAGGAATGAGCATAACCAAGAGTCTGAAGAAATAATACCAAACTTTAATGATTAAACCACAAAGTCATACTAAGAACTACAACAACAAAAATCAACAATACAATGGCTACAATCAACACACACCTTTCAATAATAACTTTAAATCTTAGCAACTATAATTCTCCAATGAAAAGACATAGGCTGACTGAATGGATCAAGCTGGGGGGAAGTCCATCTATTTGTTATCTGTAAGAAATACAGCTTAGCTTTAAAGATAGGCACTGCGTTAGAGCAAGTGGATAGAGAGAAGCACTCCAATCAGTGGACACCAGGAAGCCAGGAAGCATGTCGGTATCACTATCTTAATATCTGGCAAAAGAGACTTCAAATTAAAAGTAATCAGAAGAGATAAAGGCAGACACTTAATTCTAATTAAAGGAAGAGTTAACCAAGAGGGCATTACTGTTTTAAACATATATGCACCAAACTCTGGTACATGCAATTTCAGAAATGATATGCTAGTGAATTCAAGATATGAATTAACACCCACTACTAGCAGTAAATAATTTCAATACCCTACTTTGTCCAATAAACAGGTCATCAGGAAAAGCTAGGGATAGAAATATCAGAATTAAATGACATCATTCATCAAATGAACTTAACAGATAGATATCTGCACTGTATCCATCCAAATACAAAGAATATTCATTATACTTGGTAGCGTCTCTAAAATAGCACAACATGGGACATAAAACAAATCTTACAAATTCAGAAAGATTGAAACAGCTTTGTTTAACTTATCTGACTACAATGCAATAAAACATAAAATTGGCAGCAAATGAATTTCTTGTAAATGCCCAGTTACATGGAGATTAAATGATTTATTGTCAAATGATGAATTGGTCAAAGTAGAAATAAAAAAAATCCTGGAACTAAGTAAAATGGAAATACAGCACAACCTAATCTCTGGGGCATATAATAAATGTCATACAAAGGAAATTTATAGATCTAAGTGATTGCATTAAAATATAATCAGAAAGAGTCCAAACAAATGACTTAATGATGCAACTAAAATTTGGAAAAACAAAAACAAACCAAATTCTGTTGATGGCAAGAGGAAATAAAAATAAGAGCAAAAATTAGTGAAATTGAAACAAAGAAAACAACACAAAGAATCAACGTAGGTAAGAGTTGATTTTTTGAGAGGATAAACATAAGCAACAGGCCCTTGGCCCAGCTAACCAAAAGAAAGAGCAGACTCAAATAAATAGTCTCAGAAACAAACAGGGAAACATTACAACATGCACCAAAGGGAAAAAAATATCACAAGGAAATACTTTAAAAACATCCTGTATTCCATTAAGTTAGTAAACCTAAAAGAAATGAATAAGTATCTAGATTTAGCCAAACCACTAGAATTAAACCAAGAAGAAGTCAACAATCTAAACTGAGCCATGAAAAATTAGGTGACTGAAATAAAAAGCCTTCTAGCTAAAAAATGTTCCGGGCCAGATGGACTCACAGCACAATTCTACCAGACTTTTGGAAAATATGTATAGTTAGTTCTTTCAGCTACTAAAAGGATAGATACATAAGGAACACTCCCAAACTCCTTCTATGATCCAATATCTATCAACCCAGGTAAAGAGACAAGAGAATGGAAAACGATAGGTCAATATCCTTAATGAACATAGAATAAGAAATGCTCAATAAAATATTTACAGAATACAGACATATTTCTAAAAGATTATCCATCATGAGCAAGTTGGCTTTATCCTAGAGATGCAGGGATGTTTCAACAGGTCAATAAATGTAATAGACAACATAAATGGACTTATAAAAATCACCAGAGCATCTCAATAGATATGGAAAAAGCCTTTGACAAAACACAACATGCCTTAATGATAAATGTTCTAGAGAATGTAGGACTAGAGGGAACACATCTCAACAAAATAAAAGCTGTATATGAAAAGCCCACAGTCAATATCATCCTAAATGGAGGGGAAAAATGAGGCCAACTCACTGAAAGCAGGTACGAGAAAGGGCATCCTCTATCTCCATTCTGCCAACATTGCGCTAGAAATATTAGCTGGAGCAGTAAGGCAAAAGAAGAAACTAAAAGGCATACAAACAGGTAAAGAAGTCAAACTACCTCCATTTGCAGACGACATGCCATTATACATATAAGATTAAGGAGATAAAAATCAAAACAACTTTGAGAATTCCTTTTACCCCAACCAGAATGCTGAAGATCCACAAAACAATGGACAGAAATGCTGGAGAGGATGTGGGGAGATGGGATCCCTCATTCACTGTTAATGAGATTACAAGCTGGTCCAGTTACTCTAGAAATCAACGAAGAATCCTCAAAAAGCTAAAAATGAATATACATATGACCCAACTACACCACCCCTTGGCATATGCCCAGCCGACTTGATATCCTACACCACAGACAGTTGCTCAGCCACATTCATTGCTTCTGTATTCAGAAAAACTAGGAAATGGAAACAATCTAAATGTCCTTCAACCGGTGAATTGTTAATGAAAATACAGTACGCATGCATGACGGAATGCTATTCAGCTGTAAAGAAAAACGAAATCATGAACTTTGCAGGTAAATGGACAGAACTACAAAAGATTATACCGAGTGAGGAGGTAATTCGGATTCAGTATATCCGAATCCTAAAATATGAATATACAATCTAGAGTAACTACAGAAATCAGGAAAGTAAAAAGGGATCATTGTGTGTATATGTGTGTGTGTGCATGCGCGTATGTGTGTGTGTGTGTGTGGTACTAGAGAAGGGAAGAGCAGGGTATAAACCATCTAAAGGAGAAATGGGAAAATGGGCTTTAATTATGGAGGGGTTAGGTAAATAAATATAGAAGGAGGATAAAATAATAGTAAGGTCTTTAAAAGTCTTTAAAAGCCATAAAATTATAATATTAAGTATACTTTTTAAAAAAAACTATAATAAACATAAGTCTGTATATATATGTGTGTACACACACACACACATACACACATATATAGTTTAAATGAAAATTTTCTATTTGGTCTGACAATGCTCTCCACAAGAGCCATAGACTAACTACCTAACAAAAAATAACACCAGGCAGGAGAAGCCCTTTTTTGAGTTTTTGGTCAGGGCTGATCAAGAAACTTTCAAAATATCACAGGCTATTGCTTTTGCACTTGGTTGCTTCACAGAATTGGAATACACACTGCTAGTGCTGGCTGAAGACAACCATGTACTCAGGACATAGAACACAGAGGACCTGGGCTGGATCTGACCCGAAAGCCTCCTTCCCACGGACTAGCTTTCATGGTGCCATTCAAACTTCCAAAGCATGGAAGCCCAATCATACTCCTAACCAGTTACATTGCCTATGACCCACAACATTGATCAGCATGGCATGATAACATGATAACCATAAGGGTACAATAATGGCTCATATACCTTAGCAATAACCAACAGCTCTCCAATTGGACTTTGGCCTGCTCAACAAGAGGGAAATCATGCTTAGTTCTGGAAACCTAGCCAGCAATCTTGGATGAATTAAGTCATAAATCTTGCAGGAGAGCCTACAACTGTCACCGTGCTAAACCAGCACCATTTCTAACTATGCTCTAAATATTTGACCTTACCCCACAGGTAAGTGTAATTCTCACTCCTCCTTAAGGAAACTTCTCTTTGCAAAGGAGGCCAATCCAGAGAATGACATCCAGTCAAAATACAGAGGTGTGGAGCCTGGCTCCAACAGATGTATCTACAACAGAACTCCTGTACCTAAGGCTCAAGGATCATTGTGGAGGAGAAGGCTGAAAGATTGTAAGAGCCAGATGAACAGGAAGATTGCTGGTGACATTGTGTTCTCTAGAAATGTCAGACGCTAACCCATGACATCTCACCAACATGGCTGCCCAAACATGACCCAAACAAGGATGACATCAACAGACATGCTCTGCTGAAGGAGGAAAGCTCATGAGGCCTCAACTGTAGACAAAGAACAGCAGGCAGCTAGGAATGCTGGCTGGAAGAGTCTTCTCTGGAGAAGAGGACACCAATGGGTTATCCAACACCAAGTGGTCAGGCCTGAAAACATTTGCATACAAGTAATGTTATACAGACTGAACAGGTTACATTCATATATTTGGGAATAAGTAAATATAAATGTAATGACAAAGAAAAAGAAGTTATGAATTTGAATGAGAACAAGGTGGGGTACATGGGAGGGGATGGTGGGAGGAAAGGGAAAAGGAAGATGAGGCATTTGTATTATAATCTCAAATAATTATTCGAAACCGTATATCAAAATGATGGCCATGTACTTGTCCAGGTTAGTGATGAGAAGAGAGAACTAAAGCATGTTAACTTTATATATATATATTATATACATATATATTCACAATAACTATATATTGTGAAAAATATATTTGCTGAATTAGGATTACTATATTTTTTGGTTTTGCATATATATGTAACTTGTGCTATCCATCTTTTCTTATTGTGTGTGATGTTTGCCTTGTTTTGATGCCTGGGTTTGGCTATTGATGGATTCATAAAATGCGGGGAAGTTCTCCTTTCTCTTTCTTTCTTTCTTTCTTTCTTTCTTTCTTTCTTTCTTTCTTCCTTCCTTCCTTCCTTCCTTCCTTCCTTCCTTCTTTCTTTCTTTCTTTCTTTCTTTCTTTCTTTCTTTCTTTCTTTCTTTTCTTTTTTTCTTTAAGATTTCTGTCTCTTCCCCACCACCGCCTCCCATATCCCTCCCCCTCCCCCAATGAACTAACCCTCCCTCGTCAGCCTGAAGAGCAGACCGGGTTCCCTGCCCTGTGGGAAGTCCAAGGACCTCCCACCTCCTTCCAGGTCTAGTAAGGTGAACATCTAAACAGCCTAGGCTCCCACAAAGCCAGTATGTGCAGTAGGATCAAAACCCAGTGCGATTGTTCTTGACTTCTCAGCAGTCCTCATTGTCCGCTATGTTCAGCAAGTCCTGTTTTATCCCATGCTTTTTCAGACCCAGGCCAGCTGGCCTTGGTGAGTTCCTGAAAGAACATCCCCATTGTCTCAGTGTGTGGGTGCACCCCTCGCGGTCCTGAGTTCCTTGCTCGTGCTCTCTCTTCTCTCCTTCTGTTCCTGATTTGGACCTTGGGATTGTAGTCCAGTGCTCCAATGTGGAACTCTGTCTCTGTCTCCTTTCATCACCTGATGAAGGTTAATATCCAGGAGAATGACTATATGTTTGTCTTTGGGTTCACCTTCTTATTTAGCTTCTCTAGGATCACTAATTATAGACTCAATGTCCTTTATTTATGGCTAGAAACCAAATATGAGTGAGTACATTCCATGTTCCTCTTTTTGGGTCTGGCTTACCTCACTCAGGATAATGTTTTCTATTTCCGTCCATTTGCATGCAAAATTCAAGAAGTCATGTTTTTTACTGCTGAGTAGTACTCTAATATGTATATATTCCACACTTTCTTCATCCATTCTTCCATTGAAGGGCATCTAGATTGTTTCCAGGTTCTGGCTATTACAAACAATGCTGCTATGAACATAGTTGAGCATATACTTTTGTTGTATGATAGGGCATCTCTTGGGTATATTCCCAAGAGTGGTATTGCTGGGTCCAGGGGTAGGATGATCCCGAATTTCCTGAGAAACCATCACACTGCTTTCCAAAGTGGTTGCACAAGTTTGCATTCCCACCAGCAATGGATGAGTGTACCACTTACTTTGCAACCTCTCCAGCAAAGGCTATCATTGGTGTTTTTGATTTCAGCCATTCTGACAGGTATAAGATGGTATCTTAAAGTTGTCTTGATTTGCATTTCCCTGATCGCTAAGGAAGTTGAGCATGACCTTAAGTGTCTTTTGGCCATTTGAACTTCTTCTGTTGAGAATTCTCTGTTCAGCTCAGTGCCCCATTTTATTTTATTTTATTTTAAATTTATTTATTTATTTATTAAAGATTTCTGTCTCTTCCCCACCTCCGCCTCCCATTTCCCTCGCCCCCCCCAATCAAGTCCCCCTCCCTCGTTAACCCAAAGAGCAATCAGGGTTCCCTGCCCTGTGGGAAGTCCAAGGACCACCCACCTCCATCCAGGTCTAGTAAGGTGAGCATCCAAACTGCCTAGGCTCCCACAAAGCCAGTATGTGCAGTAGGATCAAAAACCCATTGCCATTGTTCTTGAGTTCTCAGTAGTCCTCATTGTCCGCTATGTTCAGCGGCCGGTTTTATCCCAGGCTTTTTCAGACCCAGGCCAGCTGGCCTTGGTGAGTTCCCAATAGAACATCCTCATTGTCTCAGTGTGTGGGTGCACCCCTTGCGGTCCTGAGTTCCTTGCTCGTGCTCTCTCTCCTTCTGCTCCTGATTTGGACCTTGAGATTTCAGTCCGGTGCTCCATTGTGGGTCTCTGTCTCTGTCTCCTTTCATCACTTGATGAAGGTTAATATTCAGGAGGATGCCTATATGTTTTTCTTTGGGTTCTCCTTCTTATTTAGCTTCTCTAAGATCACGAATTATAGAGTGCCCCATTTTATAATTGGGTTAATTAGCCTTTTGCGGTCTAGTTTCTTGAGTTCTTTATATATTTTGGAGATCAGACCTTTGTCAGTTGCGGGGTTGGTGAAGATCTTCTCCCAGTCAGTGGGTTGTTTTTTTGTCTTAGTGACAGTGTCCTTTGCTTTACAGAAGCTTCTCAGTTTCAGGAGGCCCCATTTACTCAATGAGGCCCTTAATGTCTGTGCTGCTGGGGTTATACGTAGGAAGTGGTCTCTTGTGCCCATGTGTTGTAGAGTACTTCCCACTTTCTCTTCTATCAGGTTCAGTGTGTTCAGACTGAGATTGAGGTCTTTAATCCATTTGGACTTGAGTTTTGTGCATGATGATAGATATGGATCTATTTTCATTCTTCTACAGATTGACATCCAGTTTTGCCAGCACAATTTGTTGAAGATGCTCTTTTTTTCCCATTGTATACTTTTAGCTCCTTTATCGAAAATCAGGTGTTCATAGGTTTGTGGGTTAAAGTCTGGGTCTTCTATTCGATTCCATTGGTCGACTTCTCTGTTTTTATGCCAATACCAAGCTGTTTTCAATACTGTAGCTTTGTAATAGAGTTTGAAGTCAGGGATGGTAATGCCTCCAGACGATCCTTTATTATATAAGATCGTTTTGGCTATCCTGGGTGTTTTGTTTTCCATATGAAGTTGATTATTGTCTTTTCCATATCTGTAAAGAATTTTGATGGGATTTTGATGGGGATTGCATTGAATCTATAGATTGCTTTTGGTAGAATTGCCATTTTTACTATGTTGATCCTCCCAATCCAAGAGCAAGAGAGATCCTTCCATTTTCTGGTGTCCTCTTCAATTTCTTTCTTCAAAGACTTAAAGTTCTTGTCAAATAGATCTTTCACTTCCTTGGTCAGAGTTACCCCAAGGTATTTTATGCTATTTGTGGCTATTGTGAAAGGTGATGCTTCTCTGATTTCTCTCTCTGCTTCCTTATTCTTAGTGTATATGATTTTTTGGAGTTGATCTTGTATCCTGCCACATTACTAAAGGTGTTTATCAGCTGTAGGAGTTCTTTGGTAGAGTTTTTTGGGGTCGCTTATGTATACTATCATATCATCTGCAAATAACGAAAGCTTAATTTCTTCCTTTCCAATTCGAATTCCCTTGATCCCCTTATGCTGTCTTATTGCTATTGATAGAACTTCAAGCACTATATTGAAGAGGTATGGAGAGAGTGGACAGCCTTGTCGTGTTCCTGATTTTAGTGGGATGGCTTTGAGTTTTTCTCCGTTTAATTTAATGTTGGCTGTCTGCTTGCTGTAAATAGCTTTTATTATATTTAGGTATATCCCTTGTATTCCTAATCTCTCCAAGACCTTTATCATAAAGAGGTGTTGAATTTTGTTGAATGCTTTTTCAGAATCTAATGAAATGATCATATGGTTTTTTTCTTTCAGTTTATTTATATGGTGGATTACATTGATAGATTTTCGTATGTTGAACCAGCCCTGCATCTCTGGGATGAAGCCTACTTGATCATAATGGATAATTTTTCTAATGTGTTCTTGGATTTGATTTGCCAGTATTTTATTGAGAATTTTTGCAACGATATTCATGATTGAGATAGGCCTGTAATTCTCTTTCTTGGTTGGGTCTTTGTGTAGTTTTGGTATCAGGGTAACTGTAGCTTCATAAAAGGAATTTGGCAATGACTCTTCTGTTTCTATATTGTGAAATACATTAAGGAGTATAGATATTAGCTCTTCTTGGAAGTTCTGGTAGAATTCTGCATTGAACCATCTGTTCCTGGGCTTTTTTTTGGAAGGGAGATTTTTAATAACAGTTTCTACTTCTTCGTGACGAACAGGTCTATTTAGATCATTCACCTGGTCTTGGTTTAGCTTTGGTATATGGTACTTATCTAAAAAAATGTCCATTTCTTTTACATTTTCCAGTTTTGTGGCATACAGGCTTTTGTAGTAAGATCTAATGATTCTCTGAACTTCCTGTGTCTGTGGTTATGTCCCCCTTTTCATTTCTGATCTTATTTATTTGCGTGTTCTCTCTCTGCCGTTTAATTAGTTTGGATAGGGATTTGTTGATTTTCTCCAAGAACCAACTTTTTGTTTCATTGATTCTTTGGACTGTTTTCTGTGTTTCTATTTTGTTGATTTCTGCCCTGAGTTTGATTATTTCCAGTCTTCTACTCCTCCTGGGTGTGTCTGCTTCTTTTTTTTCTGCAGCTTTCAGGTGTGCTGTTAAGTCCCCAATGTATGCTTTCTCCGTTTTCTTTAAGTGGGTACTTAGTGTTATGAACTTTCCTCTTAGCACTGCTTTCACTGTTTCCCATAGGTTTGAGTATGTTGTCTCTTTATTTTCATTAAATTCAAGGAAGACTTTAATTTCTTTCTTAATTTCTTCCTTGACCCAGGTGTGGTTCAGTAGCTGACTGTTCAGTTTCCATGAGTTTGTCGGCTTTCTGGGTATAGCATTGTTGTTGCCTTCTAACTTTAATCTGTGGTGATCTGATAAGACACAGGTGGACACTGACATTTTTTTGTATCTGTGGAGGTTTCCTTTGTTTACACTCTGCTCGTTGACCTAGACTTTCCATATCCAGCTGGTCCTCAGTTTGTGTTTTCTTCCTTGCTTCCATATCAGTTTTCAATTCTTGAACTGTTTCCATTACCTGTTTGATCGTTTTTTCTTGGCTTCCCAGGGTATCATGTACGTATTTACTCATTTCTTCAAACTTTTTGTTATACTTCTCATCCATTTCTATAAGGGCATTTTTTACATGTTGTTTAAGGGACTCTATTGCTTTCATAGAGTCAATTTTTTCCCCTTCTTCTGTGTTAGGGTGTTCAAGTCCTTCTGTTGTAAGATCATTGGGTTCTGGTGTTTTCATGTTGTTTTTCAGATTGTTGGGTGAATTCTTGCCTTGGCGCCTGCCCATCTCCTCCTATCGATGCTATCTAATGGGTCTTTTAAAACAAGATCAGGTTTCCCTGCTGGCCAGGGGCTCCGCTTACAAGATGCCCTCGCTCTGTTTCCTGGCTCCTGCCGCAGGCCAAGATCCCTCTCACCACTCAGAAGGGTCTTCAGGAACAGGACCAGGTTCCCCGTTCGCCAGGGACCTCGCCAGCAAAAGGCCTACCTCTTTGATTTAATTGTAGTGGGGCGATCTGCTCTCGGTGTTGCGCACCAGTCCCCGCCGCTTGTGTCTACCACTGACCTTTTCAAAGGACCAACATCCAGTTTCACTAAAGAAATAAGTGGAAAGATGGAGAAAAAGCAAAATAGAGACCAGAAGTTCAAAGTCAATGTTTTAATTTCTTCCTTCTGGTTTCCTTTCTTCTCTCTCTCTCTCTCTCTCTCTCTCTCTCTCTCTCTCTCTCTCTCT
>JABTXL010012322.1:880748-925674 GCA_025134845.1 Neodon shergylaensis | reverse complement strand
TCTCTCTCTCTCTCTCTCTCTCTCTCTCTCTCTCTCTCTCTCTCTCTCGTTTCTTGGAGTGGAATATTAGCTTACTGATTTGAGAAAATTCTTTAGTTTATAATCACCATAAACTCCCCCTGAAAAAGCATCACATCAGCTGCGTCCCACAAGCATTTGTCTGCCTTTATGATTTCACTTATCTCAAGTATCTTTATAATTTTCTTTGTGACTTTCTGACCCATTGGTATTTAATAATGTGTTTCTACATGAGGCAGAGTTAGAGGAACATACATACATAGGTGGGAAGCTAAAGCTTGCTTCTAATGACAGCTTGGCTTCCCAGAGGACCACGCAAGGAGAACCAGTGGGAAGGCACTTGGAGTGTTTATCTAAACAGGACCAACAGGGGATGACCTAAGGGTCCTACAGAGCATCCAACCCAGAGTCTGTTTACCTGACTCATAGCTCTAAGCCCCCACCCTGTCCCAAAGTGATAAAACTATTGCTTTTGCTTTCTCTGAGGTTCCACCTCTGTCTGTCCTCAACAACGAGTTCTTTGTCCCAGGGAACACACTTGGTGTTCCATAGTCCCCTTGACAGTCACCAGCACCCATTATACACATATATGTAAACCTCTCAATTTTCCTTATGTTGTTGCCTTCTCTTTTCATTTTGCTGTGGCCAAGGAAATATTTTATATAGATTTAAACTCTTTACATGTATTGGGTCTTGATTGGGAGCTGGCAAATTCTAAGACACTTCCATATGTACTTGGGGAAAATGTACATTCTGTGGTCTTTGAGGGCTACTTCTTAGATTCCTCTTAGGCTCTGTTGGCTTGTCACATTCTCTAGTCTTCTGATGATGAGGAACCCTTAGTGCCTCCTAACCCCGCTCCCAAGATCTCCACTGTTAACAGTGTCGTCATTGGGCCCGACCTTCTCAAACCTTATTAAAGTTTGTCCTTTTAGGGAGAACTTAGAACCCCCTGGTTATCAAAACCTACTTTTCTGGGGGCAGAATCAGTACTCTAAATGAGTTGAGGATGGGGACAATGGCCCTCTACTCCTGGAGAGACATCTGCTCCACAAATATAGGACCTTCTCCTTTTACCTTTTCTGGTGTTAAGCCTCCCGTCTCCAGTGGTCTGGAACAAGGTAGCCAAAGCTTAGTACTCACTATTTAAGGTGTGGAGACTCTAGGAAGAGAGCCCTGCAATGCTTTCTGCTGGAGCTGGAGTGGAGTGAAGATTGATGGTACCTTCCTCATTGTGGGACAAATTTAGGATCTTGCACTATGATCTTCAGTGACAAGAAAGCTTTTTTCTTGGCTATAAGGACCTGCGATTCCATTGCAGTGAGCTGGTTGTGGGGTTGTGGCTCAAATGTCACAGATTCCCATTGTTTATTTTTTAAACTGAGATTTAGTAGATTTTCTTGAACAAATTTTTTTTTTGCCTTTAGCACAATTCCCACATCCTTGAACTAGTTGTTTATATAACTCTTTCATGTTATGGCTGTTTTGGTGGAGCTGGCTTCCTCCTCTGCACCATTTTTCATGCCTCCCATGGCTCTAACCTAGCACAGAGGAGATGGAGCGGATACTGATGTCTTAATCTTTCAAAGGTCATCACCACACAGTTCTACAGTGAAAGAATGGATGAGTTTCACCTGCACAGTGTGACCCCAGGGCTTCTTAGCTTGAATTTTATGCCTTCTCATCTCATGGTTTGTTTTTGGTCAGTCACTTCTTTTTAGCAGCCACTGCTACCTGAGTCCCCCTCTTTTGTGGCTTTTTTTAAATTTTAAGATGCTAAAATTATTAGAAGCTGGAAGGTTATCAAAGCTATGAAACAATTACTATGCTATGAATTATTTCTGACAGAAAACTGGGAGAAATATCTAATGAACCCAGATCATGTCATGCCCCAGAGACCACAGAAAATCTCTATCCTGTCCTGCTTACTTTCTGGTTTTGATGGCATTACAGGCAAGGGAGCCACTGGGTGGCAGGAAGTGATCCCTAGTGGACCTCGTCCTCTGCTCTGGCTTAAGCATGTACAGTGACATTACAGAGAAAGAACACCATCTCCGGAGGCACAGGGATGACTGTCAGTTCTGATGTAAGGAAAGAGAAAGCAGAGAACTTCTGCCCATCACTAAGGGGACCAGCACCAGCTCTGTGGTTTGTCCACTGCAGGGAGAAGAATTCCCTGGTTCCTGCGATGCACTCTGACTTTCTCTGCATCTGAACACTCACGTGGAAGATGGTACTTCTCAGATCACCTCTATGCCTCTATTTTACCTTGTTGTGCAGTCTTGTTAGAACTTGCAAAAGTAGTGTCTCCTGAGCAGACTCTGTGCCTTGATGCTCACTGCCAGCTGTCAAGCTGAATGAGACCCTGGCTCCTTCTTGGGCTTAGTGCAGTTTCTGTGGTACCACTCATTCCACCTGTCTGCTCTATTGCCTTACTGACTCTGCTTTCTTGGGTGATGCACACGCCCACCCCTGTTGTTGGTCTATTGCCCTGTGCACGATCAACCTCAGTTGAGATTTCCCCTCTGCCAGCACATCCCTCCAATGTAGGTGGGAATCAATAGAGCCTCTCAAACTTCAGCTGCACCAGAACCTTCCCGGGGCAGAGCCTATAGGGCACTGATTTTAGACTTTCTGATTTAGAAGGCTGGAGCAGGGCCAGAAAACTCAATTTCTAAGACCCCACTAAGGTTTTTTGTTGTTGTTGTTGCCAGCAGTCCTAGACCCATATTTTCAGAACCCCTGATTTAGAACAGTGAAGTATGATTAATAAAAACTCAGAGACAGAAATTGGGGTTCAACCTGAAGGTCAGAAAAGCAAAACAGCCAACCACTGTCTCTTACCTCTACCTCAGTCTGAAGATGATCTTTGTAGGGTAAAAGGGACAACTGGAGCAGGAAACCAACCAATCCCTGAGCACCCTGACTCTGAACCCAGAGTCAGAGAAAGAAACACACTCTGTATTTGAGACCTGGGCCAGGGAGAGAAACCTCTTTATCCCTGAACCCAGAACTAAAGACGTGTGCCCTGGCTCTGATGCTAGTGTCAAAAAAACACACTTTGTCCCTAGAATCAGAGCCAGTGAAAGAAATATGCCCTGGTTTTAATATTAGAGTCAAAAAGCTAAAAAGGACCAGTGAAAGAAGCACAGTTTGGCCATGAAGGCAGAGTCATAGCTGCCCCTGACCAGATAACCACTACCCAAACAGGGAAAAACTAACCAATCCCCTGTCTCCCTTGGAAAATTCTGCCCCTAAGAAGCCTTATATAAGCATCTTCCACCCCTTCAGTCAAGAGCTGCCCTTAAACCCTCCCTGGCAGAGGCAGCAGCTCTCCTGGATTCCTCCTTTCCAAATAAATCTCTTTCTCAAAAGAGTCTTGGGTGACAATCTTCATTCGCCTGTGCAGAGCAGAAGAACCTGGCTGGGATGTCCCATGGGGACAGAGATGAAAAACCTTGTTGAGATGCTCCCTCGCGGGCCTCAGCAAGAGGGAGCAGAACAGAAGAACCTTGCTAGGAAGCTCCTTAGGGGGGCTGAGTAAGGCCAGGGGTGGGGGTGGGGGAGTAACAACTTTTCGCCAGAGTGGGAGGAGATTGCTACATTTCTGCAGGGGACTTCCCTTTAGCAGAAGAACCATGTTGGACCAGAGAAGAAACAGATAGCTCTGCTAGGAACAGGTACAGAATAGAACTCAACTGTAGCGGCTCTCCAGGAGAAGAACAGGATCCCTAAATCGTGAGGGGAGACCATCCCGCATTGCCCCCCCCCCCAGCTTCGGGTAGCCTGGCTTCCCGATAGGATACCTGTCCTCCAGTGTTGAGCTGTCCTATTGCAGCTTCAGTATCTAGAGCTGTCCGGTGCTCTACCCCCCCCTCCCCAGCTGTCCTGTTGTGGCTCTTAAGTATATCCTAGCTTCCTGATAAATCAGGATATCCATGCAACACTACTGTAACACATTTCCCCTACAACCCTACTTCCAGGAATCTCAGAATGAGACTGTGTCTGAGAGCTGTCTTCTTCCATTTTATAACCCTCTGTAGGGCTGGGAATAAGGGCATGCACCACTACCGCCTGGTTTCTATGGCAAGCTAGTGTGGCTACTAGGATTAAAGATGTGTCATTGCTGCCTGGTCTGTAAGGCTGGCCATTGTGACTGTTTTACTTTTCTGATCCTCAGGCAAGCTTTATTTATTAAAATACAAATGAAATACCACTACAGAACAGAATTTCACTCAAATGACCCCACCCATCACACCTGGGGAGATCCCAGAAGTTGATTATTATTTTTTATTTTTTAATTGATTTTATATTGAGGTATACATTTTTCTCTGCTCCACTCCCTTCCTCTCTCCTCCCCTTCAACCCTCTCCCACTGTCCCCATGCTCCCAATTTACTCAGGAGATCTTGTCTTTTTCTACTTCCCATGTATATTAGATCCATGTATGTCTCTCTTAGTGTCCTCATTGTTGTTTAGGTTTTCTGGGATTGTAATTTGTAGGCTGGTTTTCTTTGCTTTATTTAAAAAGCCATATCATATGAGTATATATGATATTTGTATTTCTGGGTCTGGGTTACCTCACTCAATATGATGTTTTCTAGATCCATCCATTTGTCTGCAAATTTCAAGATGTCATTATTTTTTCTGCTGTGTAGTTCTCCATTGTGTAAATGTATCACATTTTCCTTATCCATTCTTTGGTTGAGGAGCATTTAGGTTGTTTCCAGGTTCTGGCTGTGACAAACAAAGCTGCTATGAACATAGCTGAGCATATGTCCTTGTGGTACAAGTGAGCATCCTTTGGATATATACCTAAAAGTGGTATTACTAGGTCTTAAGGAAGGTTGTTTCCTAATTTTCTGACAAATCCCCACACTGACATCCACAGGGATTGTACCAGCTTGCACTCCCACCAGCAATGCAGGAGTGTTCCCTTTACCTCACAAACTCTCCAGCATAAGTTGTCATCAATGTTTTTGATCTTGGCCATTCTTACAGGTGTAAGATATAATCTCAGAGTTGTTTTGATTTGTATTTCTCTGGTGGCTAAGGATGTTGAGTGTTTCCATAAGTGTCTTTTAGCCATTTTAGATTCCTCTGTTTAGAGTTCTCTGTTTAAGTCTGTACTTCTTTTTAAAAACTGGATTATTTGTTCTTTAGATGACCAATTTCTTGAGTTCTTTGTATATTTTAGAGATCAGTCCTCTGTCTGATGTGGGGTTGGTGAAGATCTTTTCCCATTCGATAGGCTGCCATTTTGTCTTGTTG
This sequence comes from Neodon shergylaensis, assembly GCA_025134845.1. NCBI lineage: Eukaryota > Metazoa > Chordata > Mammalia > Rodentia > Cricetidae > Neodon > Neodon shergylaensis. The sequence goes on along the minus strand of JABTXL010012322.1, from coordinate 920,386 downwards.
ACTGTGTCCTTTGCTTTACAGAAGCTTTTCAATTCAGGGGGTCCCATTTATTATTTTGTTTCTTTCAGTGTCTGTGCTACTGGGGTTATGTTTAGGAAGTGGTCTCCTATGCCAATGAGAAGTTAATTATTGTTAATTAGTTACATTTTTCTTGAAGTTCTAAATTTGTTTTGCTATTGTTTTTTAGTTAGAATACATTACCACTGCAACAGAAAACACAGATACCTTTTCCAAACCCAAGCCCTCAAGTGCTTCCCTTAGCTCTTGGCTGTAGCTTGCCAGCTATAGCTCACCGGCTGTAACTCACTGGTTGTAACTCACTGGCTGTAACTCACCGGCTATAGCTCACCGGCTGTAGTTCGTTGGCTGTAGCTCACCCGCTGTAGCTCACTGGCTGTAGCTTTTCCTTTCCTTGACCAAACCATGCAGGTTCTTCCCTCGAAGCTGTTGATAACGCTTAGCCAGCAGAGACCTCCCAGAATGCCCTTGTCATTCACAGGAAAGGCTGGTGTTCCCCAGAAAGAATGGCACACTGTGCTTCATGATATGGATTGAATATCCCTTATCCAAAGTGCTAGGGAACAGAAAGTTTGGATTTCAGATTTTCTTTTCAGATTTTGGAATAGTTGCGTAATACATACATACATACATACATACTGAGATATCATGACAAGGTAACCCAAATTTAAACATGAAATGTATTCTTTTTATATATACCCTATATGCATAGCTTGATTTTTGCAGTATTTAAAGTAGTTTTGCAAATGAAATGAAGTGTTATGTACTTTGTTTTCTACTTATGTATCATATTGGCACTAAAAAAGAAATTTAGATTTTTTAAGGATATTTCAGAGTTTAGACTTTGGAATTAGGGATGCTTAATCCATACTTCTCACAAGTGGAGATTATTTTACTCTGTTTTCTGTTCTTGACCAGCTCTTCCTTCTGTCTTCCTTTTTCAGCTCAGTTATTTCTCAGTTTTGACTGAATCTTAGGGACCTGGAACAGTGACTGTCCCCTAACAGGTTCTCAATAAACTGTGTTTAGCTACCCAGTGCTGAGAAGTAAAGAATGTGGCAGATGGCAGGCCCAGGCCTCACCGTGTATGCCGTACATATTAAACAGGCTAGAGAGGCTCTCTGGGAAACACTGTGTGTGAGACCGTGTACCCCAGAGTTCACGTGCTGATGGTATTTGGAGGTAGTGAGTTCAGAAGGTAACTGGGAGTGGACAGTGCTGTAGGGGAGGGGCTGCGGTGATGGCATCAGTGGCCGCACAGGGAGCCGGAGAGATGTGTGCTATGTGCCCTTGGACATTCCTTCGCCAAGCACCACGGCAGGCTCCTTTTGTTGAGACGTGGTTGCTGTTGGTGGACCTCTTGTCTGTGCTTAGACCCCAAGGCTGGTGGGGCTCACACAGAGGTTGGGAAGAGCTCTCTATAGCATGGGCAGTAAAATCAAAGAGGTGGCCCTTCCTTCAGAGAGCTGTTTGCTCAGCTGGGTGGTGTGTTACTCATGAATGCTGAGTGTTCAAAGCACACACTGAGAGTGGCAAGGAATCTGTTTCCATGGAGTTTTGGTCTCATGGCCATTACATTCATCACTGTGAGCACAACGGAAAAGATGCTGGGGATGGTCACTGCTTCAGATCAGATGAAAGGCCTTTCTTTGAAACCGTGACCACTGAACCAAGGGCAGGAGGACACTAGGAGTTAGAGCATCACAGAGAAAGGCCTTGAAGAGGCAGGGGAAGGTCTCTGTGGGGTTGAGCATCAGTGAACAGGAGTCGTAATGATGGTAATCAGAACTGAAGCTGTAAGGACCCTCAGAGGCATAAGAAAGAATCTGCCTTCATCAAAACCCCCAGAGAGTTGGGGTCATCCAGGGAGCAAGTGAGACAGCACTGTAGATGTTCAAGGCCTCAGACTGGGAGATCTGATTCTAAGTCACAGTGCTTGTGCTCCAGGGTCCTGGCATGGCTCAGGGCCACCTTGGACTCCCACCATACAGCTGCACTTAGGCTGTGCCCTCTCACCTCTCACAGCTGAGGTCACATTTTATTAGGGCCATGAATGAGATCCTGGCGTCCCTGCTAAGCCTGTGATCAGAAACCTTCTGTGCCTAGCAGGGTTAGAGGAGAAGCCATGTTATCCCCGGGAGCTGGGGAATTCTCGACCTTTGGCCTTGGTATTCTAAACGCTACTTGACCCAAACTGATGACCCTCAAGAGGGCATTGTTAACCCCGACTCCATAGACTCTACCTTTATCTTCCCACCACGTGTTTCCAGGATACTTGAAACTCAAGTTGCTTTAAACTCAGTGTCAAAGCTGTTCATAGCAAGGGGAGATGCTTATCTCTCTGAGTTCTGACATGGCACAGTGGCGAGGGCACTCACCCCCTGTCTTAGACCCAAGCATGTGGGCATTTCCCGTGAAAGCCCCATGTGTTGCTTTGGGTGCAGGAAGTTCCTGATTTAATAGAGGCACTTATATTCTTTCTCTCTTCCCCTCACACGTTGTGGCCACATTATTATTGCCATAACTCTGTGGCTGAGTTGTTGCTGTGGTTACCCCTTGTTAGAAACGATCCATGTCACCCTACGGTTAGCTGCCTGGAAACCAAAGCTCAAATCCATCATAATGGAATCAAAATAAAGCCCTTCAGATATTTTCTCCCTGTATACCTCTACTCTGATGTCCTTTAACTTTCCTCATTCCCTGCCTCTGCCCACGTTCAGCTTCAGCAATCAGGGAGACCTAGCTATGGGCCATGGTGATTGTTTGCCCACACTGGACCCCTGCTTGTCCTCTCCTGACAGGACCACATCACATCAGATCACCACTCAGGGCCCGGGGTGCAGGGGGAGGTCTACTTGCCTTCAAAGGTTTCTGTATGTGGCATCCTCTGCTCTGTACTTAGCCTGGAGTAGACAGGCAGGATGAAGGGAAGGTGGCTTCTTTCCCTACATAGAACAAGTAAGGAACGCTGTAGCTCATGGAGGAATCCACTGGTCATCATATCAAGACCACCGAGGACAGCTCTGGAGTAAAGCTGGTGGGAAGGATGGCAAAGCACACAGAAGAAGAAACCAGGCTTGAAGATGCTAAGAGTGCCTCACCTGGGGGTAACTCGGACTCCACCAGCACAGGTTTTCCGGCACTGCCAGTATGGCAGGTGCGGGACAGTTCTCCAATGCCTGAGCATGTGTAGATGAAGTGTGAGCACGTGGCCCACGCTGATAGGAAAGATTATGATCATTGTTTGAGTCAATTAGCAGCAGCAGCCCCTCTCATTCTTGAGTTATAGACAATGGAATATATGTTTACACCTATGGGATCTCTGCAGTGGCATCTTTTGCCCAGAGAACTCGTCAGATGTTTAAGCCTGACTGTATATCACCTCCCTAGGACTCTTACCTAGCCTCTCATTGTGCATGCCTGCCACTCAAAGGGACTCCTTGGACCTCTTTGCAGCAATTTCTGTTGCCCAGTACTCCATAAACTGATTTCTTTGCAATTATTTATGTGTATTTTCATTAGTTTATTTTTGATTTTTTGAGATTGTAATTTAGTTGCAACATTTCTCCTTTCCCTTTTCTACCTCCAAACCCTCCTTCCCATATGCCAATCCCCACTCTCCTTCAAATTTGTGGGAAAAATTGTTTTCATACACACACACACACACACACACACTTTTTTTTATTATAGACTGCTGAGACTATATAATGTTGCTTGTATGTTTTCAGTGCTGACCCTTTGGCACTGGACAACCAATCCATGTGTTCTTCCCTGGAAAGACCACCACTCTTGCTTCCGGCTTTACTCAGTTGCCTATAGTCTTTATGTAGGGTTGAGGCCTCACAGGCTTTTTTCCCTGTCCAACTTGACCTGTGCAGTAGATTTTGATCTTAACGGGAAGGATTCCATGTGTACAACAAATGTTTATTAAAGACATAAATTAATCATTTAGGATACATAATTTTCACTGGAGAGAGGGCTCTCTGATTCTCGAAATGGTCACGTATTTATCTATGTGTGGTAAGTCCTGACAGAACGCTGGGTCAGGGCGGCATAGTGACCAGCAAAGAGTGGTTACTATGCTGACAGATCTTCCTCTCCAGCTCACTGTGGCTCCCAGGGCCCACCCTCAAGGAACTGGTGTGGTGGAGTAGGCTTGTATCTGGCCCAGGGACCCTGTGGCAGGACAGCACAACAATGTCCCTGTGGTCACTCAGCCACTTGTCTGTTTGGAAAGATTGACTGGCTGAGGATCTTTCTGCAGTTCTGAAAGCCATGGGTCATTGAAACTGACCGAACCCCTGCATTTTTATTTTCCATTTAAAATGGAAATACTCTTGTTCTTCAGCTTCCAGCAGGCTTTCTAGGATAGCAGGAGTATCACTGTCATCTTTGCTTCTGAGCATAAGTGGAGGCATGCAGTGATGGGGTGTGGGAGGCTATTGCTATTTGTTGCCGAAGAATCAGGCAAGTAGACCTCACTGTTAGCATCGTCCTAGTTCTTTTGCATTCTCTCCTGTACTTCCTCTGTGTTCTGGGCAGTTTCTGGGATCTACTTGTTTCCTTTGACTCTGCCAGGCACCTGCCTTTTAACCCTCTGCGTTTGTTGTAGATTTCTACCTGAGCAAACAAAGAGTAGGATTCACTTGACTGTTGAAGACGCCACAACATTTTCTCAAAGATACATCACCCACAAGACTTCACAAAGAAAGCCCTTGAGGTGTGTGTTACATGCTCTATGACAGCTCAGCCCCGGTGCCACTCACCTTCTCACTGGCCCCTCTACCCAAGGCTTCAGGTGTAGTACAGAGAACAGGAAGTGCAGGGACAGAGATTTGCAGAGCTGTTGAAGCAAGATGCACTCCCTGTCTAATTGAATCATGAGTCCGTCCTGCTTTGGTACCCCAGGATGGCCAAGAGCCCACGTGATTCTCAGCTTGCCTTTGCTTGGTCCTCTACCATGGCTTTGTCTGACTTTTTTAGTACAGTAAAACTATACACAAATTCAATGACCTGATTAAATTAATTTCTAAGGGCCTTACTTTCTGAGAGCTTCCAAACAGAAGATTTTGGGATCTTATTCATTCCTGAAAATTTTGCATATACCCTAAGTACAGATGTTAGGTTACTCTGGTGACTCTGTGTGTGTGTGCACACGCATGTGAGTGTATAGAATCCTTTATGGAGGAGATACTATCATGTTTTAGAACATTTTTGTGTTTTGACTGAAGTTCTGAAATGTTTAATGAGTTGCGAAGTGTAGTGGCACACACCTTTAATACCAGCGCTAGGGAGACAGAGGCACGCAGATTTCTGAGTTCAAGGCTAGCCTGGTGTACAAAGTGAGTTCTAGTACAGCCAGAGCTACACAGCAAAACCCCATCTCATCTCAAAGTAACACACACACACACACACACACACACACATTGGATGAGTTGATGTCTTGTTTGAAAGCTGTACCCTTTATTTTTTGGCAGATAAACTTCAAAGTGGTGAAGTACTGTCCTTTGCTTGTTCCTTCTTGTTTGGCAGTAGCATTCACTGTCTAAAGAGGGGCTTCTACTGGAGCCTTGAATCTGTATCCGGAGCAGTTCATAAACGTCCCTTGAATGTTAACATATTACAGGACCTGTATAGCTTGGCAGAAAAACAAGTCTTAAAGACTGAACTAACAATTTCCTGGATTCCTGTGCATGCTTCTAATTTGTCCCTGCGTCCTTGGGTCTTCTGTGAAGAGCTGTGACATAATCGGGAACTAGAGGTTGACAAGAACCTGCTCTGAGCTTCCCACAGGTCTCATGGAGGAGGAGATAGAAGACCACAAGGAAGGACCACTTAGAGCAGCCTTTAGACTTGCTGTTAGCTAACCAAGGTAAGGACCCTTCACTAACTGCACTTGTGCAAGACAGGTTCTGTACCTTGCCCAGGTCATAGTCAAGAGCCTAAGTGACCGTATTTGATTGTGGAATACTCATTTCAAACCATGTTGTTATGATCTCTGAATTTGGAAAGGAGAGCCTGTTGAAGCTGAAGGAGCTGCCGAAGCAGGAAGAGGGGATCTCAGGAGGCTCAGATCTGATGTTCTTTACCCATGATAGGGACCATCAATGCTCTGAAACAGGTTGTTCTGAAATGGGCCTGGACTGGTATCAGGGGCAGAGGGTGCTTAGACAAGTTGTTAAGACCCTTGGCTGCATGAAGTTTCCCTCTTTTGTAAGATATAATTATTCTGAGGTTTGTCCCTGTGATGGCACTATGGGTGTTGTAGACCCAAAGTAAATAGAGTTTTATGGGAAGTCCTTGGGTCATGGGGATATGCCTTTAAGGGACTATGATATGCCAATCTTCCCCTCCCTTCTTTTTCTGGCCATGAGGTCAGCCGTTAAGTTACCACATGTTAGTAATGTGCACCAACACCAAATCCAAAGCTATGAGGTTCCTTGATGATGGACTGAAACCCAGGACTATGATGAGCAAATTAAATCATTTAAAAATAAATTAACTACTCTCTGTAACATATACCTAATTTGTGCTAGTCTTAATAAGAATTCATGAGTCAGAAATTGAGATAAAACCCTGATAATTCCAAGGAATAGCAGAGGGGCAATTGGCTGACCCTACTCTCCATGTTTTTCTGATGCCAAAGCCTCAGAAACCCTTTTCAGTCCCTCCTTCTCTCTTCCCATCCCTCTCTATCAGACTTCCTCAGTTCTCCAACCTCTCTATGACTAATCCCTGTCAGCCAACTGCTGACTCTGTCCTTGATTCAAGGTGTCTTTATTGACACAGTAGATTGACAATGTTAACAAATATCCTGCAACATTTCCTCCTTTTGGTCTAAATAAAAAAGAAGAGTTTTAAGGCTAACATGGTAATACAATATTCAATAAGAACAATTATCAAATAAGAAATACACTTACAGTATCCAATCTATCAGTATTAAGCAAAATCAAAGAGAATGCTCCCTTATCTATCTTATCTTGGTGAGTCCAAAGTTTTGTGCCAGATTTACTTTTTATTAAAACTATGGAAAACTAATTATAACTACCCAATCTTCAATCCCATCAGAGATCCCAAAAGGATATAATGTTACCTGAATAAACAGGAAGTGCAGAGCAAGCAACTTCCAAAACTAAGAAATGACAGAGACATTTGTCTGCCTGGACAGTCAATCTAAGGTTCCTCTGTAACTTTGGGGCATCCATCTTTGACCTACAGACTTAGACTATATGATAAGCTTTTCTGTGAGGCAGGAAATTTTGAAGGGCTATCCTACCTTGTCTTGGTAAAGTATGGCAGTTGCCTTCTTTTGTCCAATTTGGACAGCATTCTGTCAGCAGTCAAGGCAAGGACAGTTTCTTTGCCCAGTGTCTAACTTTGCCACAAATTTAAGCAAACTCTAATATCCTCTTTTGAAGTAAATTGGTACTGCCAGGAACAGACATGTCTCACTGTCATGAAAAGCCTTATGTTACTAAACCATTTTAAATGCCATATTTTGTAGGTCTCTGAAGTATTTGAAGACCATCTGCCTATTTAAAATGTCTCTGTTTGATTTTGAACACATATCTAACATGACCATAAGTTTGATTGTTATAGATGTCTAACTGCTAACCTGTTTTTCTTTATTATCCTAAATAGCTTTTAAGAACTAGTACTAATTACATTTTAAAATGATCCACATAGGTACAATACCTTAAACAAGAAATAGAAACATAGTATATTGTAACAAAAATAGTATTAAGTTTGTATCAATGTACAAAAATATCTTAAACAAGAGAAGAAGCCTATATACAGTATAACAAAAATAACCTTAAATTTGTATCAATATACAAAAATCCATAACAATATAAAATATTTGAGACTAGTATTTGCTTTTTTCAGTTTGAAAGTAGATTCAACAATTTACCCTTTTATCCTATCATTTCTATATCTCTCTCTTTTTCTTTTCAGAATGAGATCCCTGAATCTAATTTTGTTTCCTCCCTGACCATGACCAAGACAACTTGTAACAAACCTCCTAAATAATGATAAACATTCATCAAACAACAAAAATCATCCGCCTTACCTATTGGAAATGTGGGTATTGTGTTCTTAAACTTTCTTCCTGTTGTCTGGTGGTGATGGCATCTTTAGGCACCCTGAAAAAAATTGAGATAAAGATCCAGTCCTGGGAGAGCTAAGTGTTGTCCATTCTTGGTGTGATGAGAAAGTGCAAGACTTATCTCATGTTCTTACTGGAGCAGCCTACATGAATGGACCATGTTAGCTAACTGCTTTGAAGTTGTCTTGAGTAGTCTGTAGTCCAAAGTTGATCTTTGGATAGTGTTTGTCAGCTTAGTGGTGTTACCACAATCCAGATGGATTTATCATTGTGGAGCCACAATATCCTTTTGGAGACTTCAAAGGTTGCTGTTAGGAATGGTCATGGTTCACTGCAAAAAACTTAAACATTTTAAATGTCTTATGCAGCAGATCTCACAGAGGTTGTAGAACTATAATCTATTAAATACATCAGGGGTTACACAAGCTTAATTCCTAGTTATCTCCTTTAGACTCAAGCCTGAAATTATGTACCATAAGATAGATGAAGTTCATCTCTAGAATTAGTACTCTATATGATCATTAATATTACAACAGAAAGTTTAACTAAATAAATATATTAATCTTATAAATTTTGGGATAATATTTATACTTTAAGAAAAGTTTTAAAGAGTCAAAAGCCTGTGTAATACACAATAAATGAGATACATTTGTTCATGACTCAGTCTGGTATCTGGGTAAATGAAAAGTTGAAAGAGGAATAAGAGGAGGAGGAGGAGGAGAAGAAAGAAGGAAAAGAGAGGCAACAGTGCTGGCAGGGGTTGGCTATGGGAAGGCATAGGCTTCTTCTTTCTCTTTTACCTACTCCCATTTCAGGGACCATGAGAAGGTCCTAAAAATAAACTGTAATAATAAGGTTTCCAGACAGCCTCAGGGCTCCATTTGTTTCCTTATGACCCTACTGTCCACCTACCTTTTAGGACTCTTCAGACCTGGTGTCTAAACATTACTTCTTTCTTACCTTGTTCTCCCACAGCCCCACTTTGAACACCTGCAGAATTGTGTGCTGGCCCCTCAGCCCACTGCTAAGACTGGTCCTTAAGTCTGTGCTTAGCCCTACTTGGATCCAGACTCTACTGCTTTGCCCCCAATACAGTCCAGCTGAATGTCATCTTACCAGCACAGGTCCGTAAGGGTCAAGACTTCCTAAGTGTCCTGTGGCTCTGGTGATTTGGGGACAGCAAAACAAGGCCTTCCTTTGAGCAAGAGCACAGGACTTAATCTTACAATAGGAGTGGCATGGGGGTTGTCTCACTGAGCCATCGCATTAACCGAAAAACCAGATGGAGAGCTTCATGGATTACAAGAAAAACTCTAAAAATTAATGATGCTCAAACACCAAGGGCTTGGGCTCCTGTGGTAAGAATGGCTTTCCATCCCATATCCGTAGCCCTGGCATTTTCACAGCTCAAGCCAAGGTGACTGGATTCCACACATAACCACAACACTCATTCATCATGTATGTTTATAATAACTGACATACTTCAAGGCCACTGATAAAAAGCAGCTCGCTGATGGCTGAGGGTCTCACTGGCCATGCAATGGGAAAGGCTTTTGTCCAGGCCTCCAGATCTGGGTAATATGTGACTTATCTCAGGAACGCCTGGCTTTAAAAAATATACAAAGTGACCCACGATGGACCCTGTTTGCTGTTCCCTGTGCATTCTCTGCCTCATTAAAAATGTTGCTTGTTTAAAATTGCCCAGGGACAATTAAGTAGGACTGAAGTTGATTTATGGGAGACAAACAGAGCCATGAATGCATAGAAACATTGTTATGTTGGGGAGGTAATTCACGATAAGGCTACGCTGATGGGGTGAGCCCGACTCAAGGTCAGCCACAGGAAGTGGACCACAGAGGTTCACAGCATTCAGGTGAGCCCTGTGTTTTAAGTTCAGTGGTTCAATACTTGAAAAAAAAATGAGAAACAGCCCCCACACTCATACATGTCTGTACACTTTTGGATGGAAATCACAGGGAATGATTGTATACTCAAGCAAGACGGAGTGAGGTTGACTTCTCCAGCCAGCTGCAGACTTGTTTCTTTGGAAGGCATAGAAACCACTCAGGGGTTTCTGGGCCTTCATTTTATGGGTTCTTTGGGGGCTTAGTTGACAAGGGAATCATTGGTGAAGCTCAGAGCAGGAAGAGAAGCAGAATGAGGCTGTGGGTTAGTTACATCCGTAGGGAAACCATACTGGAAGGTGGAGGGCATCCTAGACATTTGGGTGCTTCATCTTCCCTGACTGAGTCTGTGGCTGGTGTGGAGCAGTGTTGGTACTGGCACCCTAACACCAGCACCATGTGCCCATGACTCTTGCTAAGGTGGAAGCTGAACCTGGTGTATCACTTCGGGACTACCAGCTGTCTTCTGTGCAGCTCCTCTGTGGATAATGGGCATCTGCTGCCAGCCACCCTGAAGTGTTGGCTCTCAACTGCCTCAGAGGCCATTGCTCTCTACCTGAGAGCTGGTCCCAGGGCATCTATCTGGGCAGGCTCCCCCAGGACTGATGCCTTTAGAAAGTTATTCACACACCTGTTTGGCTACATCCTTTCTCTTTTGCTTTCTTGAGCATCCATGTGTTGCTTGCTGACAGGATCTTATGAGAAATGTGTTAAGGTGAAAACATAGAGCCAGGGTACCAAAAAATCTAGACAGCACAGGTGAGTCCCTGGACTGGGCCTTTGATGAGGTCAAGAAATACATTCAAAGCACAATGGGCAGGTTAGTGCTACATAAGACAAACCTTTCTTACACTAACTTAATAAATAGAAATCTACTCGAAAATACTAAAAATACAAGCAGGCACAAAAACCATCAACACAGTGTCTGTTGAGTGTTACACACCGCCAAGAGTTGTGTGTGCTGTGTTTTATAGCAGAGGAAGGACTATGGCGCTCGTTCGTTTTTTTTCCTCACCCTCTGCAGTGCAAGCATGTGACGAATGCATGGCATTCAGTCTGTATAAAGGCTACAATGCCGCTATCCAGCAGGAACTTTTCAGCTCCATTGTAATCTTGTGGGACTACCTTTTAAGTCTGGCCCTTCCTTGACCGTCTAGCCATTGTCTGAAACATGCAACCCCTAACACCTGTGACCCGGTAGCTTACCCCCGAACCACTTACAGAGTTTGGCATGAGAAGTCTGGGTTCCCAATTCCACTCCCTCTGCCTCAGTCCTCTGGGCTATACATTCTGAGTGCATAATTACTTACAGGCAGAAAAGAAAAGTCAACTCGTAGCCCTGCCTAGATGGCCTTATTTAAAGTTTCCTTGCACGGCTCTTTTTTGGAAGGTGATCCTAAGGAAATCAAGCAATCATCAGAAAATGGCTAGGTCCCAGCTCCCACTGTGGTCTTACCTAGCTCTTCTTTTTGCCAAGGAAGACCTCCCACCCACTTCTCAAACCCGCATGTATGTCTCCCTGGGTTTTGAATGTCACTCTCTTCAATTGGAACGACCTTCCTGAAAACCCCAATTAATTCAAACATCAGCTCTAGCAGTAAGCCTTCCCCATTTCCTTCCACCAGCCACCACCTTTGAATCCAAGTCACTCTTGTCTGCTCAGAACCCCAGGGCTATCCACAAACCACCACCAAAGACTTCTTTGTTCTAGTGAAGGAGACTTGTCACCAAAGTGATTAGGGTTACTGTGAGTGCTTGGAAATACTTAAAATGCTTGCATGCAGATTTAAATTGATTTCAACTGCTCTTGTCCTCAGTTTGTCTGGTTGTAAATTTATTGGCAGGAAATAATAAAAATATGTGACTATTTTGTACCCCCAACAACAAGTAAACCCAAAGTCCTAAGAAGAGTCAAATGGTTGTTTCATTTAAAGACGGTATTCCTGAACTCAGGAAGCATTTGTATACTTGGGATTTTAACGTTTCTGTCATATTTATTGCTGACTTGAGCCCGAAAGTAATTTAAAAATTACAACTTCTTGTTGGGGTTGGAAACGAAGCTGACTGTGTATTAGCTACTTTTCTCACCGTTTGACAAAATACCTTCCTAAAGAAGGGAGGGTTTACTTTGGCTCAGTCTGAAGTACAGTACATCATGGGGGAAGTCATGGCGCAGAAACACAAGACGCCGGTCTTTGTAGGGAGAAACCAGAGAAGACTGAATGCTGGTGCCCGGCTCATTTCCTCCTCCACATTCAACCCAGAGTCCCAGATCACAGACTGGAAATGCCCACACAGAGAGTGGGACTTCTCCCTGCTGGAACTGTAAACAACCTCAGACATACCCAGAGGTGTGTTTCCACGGAGACTCAGAGTCCAGCCGTGCTGACAATGAAGACAAATCAGCTTGGCTTTTTTGCTCTGAACTCAGCAAGGCCCTCCACGCTTTCTTTGTCCACAGCATCCCATGCTTTTCTAGCCAGGCCTAGAAAATGCTAGTTTCTTTGAGCATTGTTGAGAAAGCTGTATCTCTGAACATGTGACCTGGGGGACAGCCCCTGTAGCCTAACAACAATGTCACTTGTCTTACAAACTTTAGAGGTTTACATGGGAAGGGACACCCCCACAATGAGTTGGCACATTGGGATCATTCCATACAGTTGACTTGATTCAGGGAGGATTGGCCCCAAGGGACTTTCAGCAGCAATAAAGTCACCGGGGCTGAACTGCTGTGCTCTGATTGTCACCATAGGGTCTTTCTGAGCAGAATCTACTGGTGGATCACGTGTGAGTAAGGTTGCAATGTGGGTAGAAAGGTATTTATGTGCTTAAGATTTACAGGGTTAGAAAGCCACATTGTCATCTGAAAGAAGACAAATGGCAAATTGCTGGGGCAGCAGGCCTCGAGGGGCTAATTCAGGAAGCTCACCAGTGACTCAACATGTCAAAGGTCAGCTCTGTGCTATGAAATAAAAATACAAGTTCTTTTAGCATAAACAATACAGGAACATTCTCGAGTGTCCCAAGATATCAGTCACATCAGCCACATTCGGTGTCCTCCAAGATGTCTCCATGACTTTTTGCCTGGAGGTCACAGCATAGCAACAGAGGAGCTGATTAGAGACTGTTGTCGCTTGGCTGTGTCCAGGTGTGCACCTTGCTTAGAGCTAAGGTGGAGGACTTCCACTGAGCTCCTCAGTGACACCAGGCTGTGATGGCTGGGTGTTGCTTCATGCACATGACCTAATGGTGACCCTGAAACTTACCCATCTCCATTCCCTTTTGGTCCTGTGTAGGTTGTTGCAAGAGAATGACTGCAAGACAGCTATCTGGCTCACACTCCTGGTGTGGTTTGAGCTGGCAGAGGGGCCAGTGAGGACCATAGTCTTCTTGCTATGGACTACACAGTGAGCCGCTACAGTTCCTCTTGGTGGGTGGTGCAAATCGAATAGAAGACATATGTACAGCAGACCAGGAAGTGTTTGCCTCACAAGCATATGACACATGGCAGATGTATTTCAGTAACCTTATTCTGCTCCGTGCAGGGGGAGGCCAAGAAGGCCTTGTGCTCAGGAATGTGTGGTCCTATCTGCCTGATTCATCTCTGTCTCTTGGCTTAAAGTCTAGTTAAGAGGAAATTCAACCAGTATAAGTTGGATTGGTTTTCATACATTTTTCCCTTTAAGTTAAAGATCTTGTTTTAAAATGTGTCCTTAGTGTATGAAATATTGGGTTTCATGACATTTCCATACATACATCATTGTCTTGCGTTTATTCACGGCCCCCACTTCCCTCTCCTGTCACTCCTCGCCATGTCTCCACGGTCCTGAATAGCTTCCCTCTACTTTCAGGTCCTGCGTCTGTGTGTTTGTTTGTCTGGGCGGTGTGTGTGTGTGTGTGTGTGTGTGTTTGTTTACATATGTCTGTGTCTGTATCTTGACACACGTACTTAAATCTAGACTCTGCAAGAGAGAAAGTAAAAATACCTCATTCCCCTATTCACTTCATCCTCTCTCCCCTCCTTTGAAAACTTCCTCCACCATAGCCCCTTCTAGCTTCATGCCCTATGAATGTAAGTAGATATATTTAAGCTTACATTCTGCACAGGAGAGGAAGCATACCATAGTTACCTTTCTGAGTCTGGATTTGGCTTACCATGATGATCTGTAGTTCTATCTATGCTCCTGTGTATTGTGTAACTCTTTTTATAGCTGAAAAAAATGCATTGTGTATACAAGACACACTTTCTTTATGCATCCATAAGTCGGTGGGCATCTAGCAACTCCTACATGTTGGCTCCTGTGAAGAGTGCAGCAACAAAACTGGAAGTGCAAGTGTCCCCTATGGCCGTCTGGTTACACACTCAGGGGTGGGAGAGCTGACACATAAGGTAGTTTTATTTTTCCTTTTGTGAGGACCCTCCATACTCATCCCCATGGTGACTCATCAGTTCACATTCTCACGCTGTGAATAAGGCTCCTGGTTCTCCATATCCTCTCCAGCATTTGTTCTTCTGTTTGTCCTGATTGTGACCAATCTGATTTTGGAGAGATGGAATAAAAGCAGTTTTAAATTGCATTTCCATGATGGCTAAGGATGTCAGATCCCTTTCAAGTATTTATGGGCCATTTGCCTTTCTTCCTTTGAGGACTATCTATTCATTTTATTGCCCCATTTTTGATTGATTGGGATTTTGGTATTAATATTTGCATCTATGTATGTATTTGAGAGATTAATGTATCTTTGTCACTCCTGTGATTATTTCCTGTGCTTTTAAATTCCATGTGAGCCCATTTAGCAGTTTAGGAAATTGTTTCCCCTAGCCGACTGGAGTTCTTTTTGGAGTCTTTGATTTTGCCTATGTCTTGAAGTGATTTCTTTGTGTTTCCCTGTAGCTACTTGAAAGTTTCTTACTGGTTTATCATTCTGAATGTGGAAAAAGCTTTCTAACTACCATTTGCCCAAGAGACCATCTTTCTCCAATGTGTATCTTTGAGACCTTTTGTTGAAAGTTAGGTGGCTTTGACAGTGTGTATTTATTTGTGAACACTCTTGCCATTCATTGGTCTGGCTGGCTGGACTTGGGCAAGTCCTACAATGATTTTGTTACTATGTCTTTGCAGTATAATTTGGGATCTCTCTGATCAGCATTGCTTGGCTATTTGAAGCCTTTTGCACTTCTTTATGCATTTCAGGATTTTTTTTTCTTCAGCGTTCTGGTGAAGAATGTTGAGATTTTGGTGAGGACAGCGTTTATCCTGTAGATTGCTTTAATAATACAGATATTTCCTATTAATTCTGCCAATATGAACACGAGATGTATTTCCATCTTAGAATTATTTTCTTCAATTATTTTTCTCAGTGTTTTAAAGTTTTTCTTGTAGAGATGAACCTTAGTTGAGTTTACACATAGATATTGTTGAAAACTATCTAAATGGTTGCTGTTTTTCCCCTTAGTAAAACAAAATCAACACTCCCTAAAATAAAATGAATGAAAAAATATGAAGAATCAATGATTTTCTGCTTACTAAGTCTATCATAGGTCTGTAGGGAAGCTACACTCACTTATAGCCTGCTGCTTTGCTAGAGTGTTGATCACATTTCAGTTTCTTGGTGAACTCTTTAGGGTCTCTCAGGTAAAATGTCATGACATTTACAAATATGGGTGATTTGACTTATATTTGCATCCTTTTGTCTTTCTCTTGTTAGCTCTTTAGCTAAATTTGGAATAAAAGTGGAGAGGAGACATTCTTTATTATGTATGATCTTCTTACTGTGTTGCTGAATATAGTCTGTATATATTTTAATAAGAAGTTTTGCATCTATATTTATCAGAGAAATTATACATTTCTTCTGTCTGTATCTGGGTTTGGTACCGGGGCAATACCAGCTTCACAGAATGAGTTTGGTAGTGCTCATTCCCTTTCTTTTTGATGGGACCATTTGAGGAGCATTGGTGTAAAGCCATCCTTGAATGTTTTGCTGAAGTTAGTGAATGTGTCCAGTCTTGGCTTCCTTTGTTGGGAGACATTTTGTTACTGTTCAGTCTCATTGTGTGGTACAGAACTTCTTGGGTTGCTTATAGACTGTGGTCATGCCTGTCTTTGAATTTACTCATTTCTTTTGGAGACTTCTATTTTCTTGTAATGTAAATTCACAAACTATTCCCTAAGGAGCCTTTGAATGTTACTGCAATCTAGTTCAATGCTTTTGTTTTCATCTCTAATTTTATTAGTTGGGATCTTCTTTTCTCTTATTTGGTTTGGCTAAGAGTCTCCCAATTTTGTTTATTTTCTTTAAAGAAACAATCCCATTTCCATGATTCTTTTTATTCTTTCATTTTTCAGTTTCATTACTGTCCATCTTATCTCTATTTTTTATGTACAGTGTATTTGGGTCTGCTTATTCTTTTTCTAATACCTTGAGGTACACAATTATTTATGAGAGACCCTTCTAATTTATTGTAGCCATTCATAGCTGTAACCTCTTAGAGCTGCCTTAGCTGTACCCCAAAATTCTGATAAGTTGTGCTTTTTATTTCATTTGAACATAGGAATTTATTCTCTATTTTGTTTTATTTTTAAATACAGTCTCATGTAACCCAAGCTACTTTCAAAGTCACTATGCAGTTCATGCTAGCAGAATTCTTCCTAATCTTGATGACTCTGCTTCCCATGTTGGTGCTGGGATTACAACTCCACCACATTTTACAATTTACTTCCCGATTTCTCTAGTGACCACTGGTCGCTCAGGAGTACTTTTATAGTTTTGTGTTTTCTCATGCTAATTCTACTTTTTCCCCCTACTATAATTTAATGAGATACAAGAATTTATTTATTTATTTATTTTGGTATGGTCAGGTCTTTCTTATGACTGAGAGTATGATTTTAGAGAAATTTCTGTAGGCTACAGAAAGAATGTGTACTCTGCAGGAGTTGGATGTGATATTCAGAAAATGTCTAGTAAATCCACTTGAGCTATGGTATCCTCATTTCTAGCCTGAACGACTTATTTAAGCATGAGAGTGGGTTATTGAAATCACCAGCTATAATTTTATCAGAGCCTGTTTTACCTTTTATGTTTATTAGCGTTTTCTTTTAGTGAATTGGGAGTGCCATGCTTAGTGCAAGTTGCAATTGTCACATCTTCTTGATACATCATTCCCCTTTAAAGATGGAAGGTCCCACTTCATCTCCTCTGATCAGTTCTGATTTGAAGTCTACTTTGTCATACTTCGGATGGCTATGCCCTACTGCACTTGTTTGTTTGATAATTTTCTTTTTTGTTTTTTGTTTTTCGAGACAGGGTTTCACTGTAGTTTTAGAGCCTGTACTGAAACTAGCTCTTATAGACCAGGCTGGCCTCAAACTCACAGAGATCCGCCTGCCTCTGCCTCCCAAGTGCTGGGGTTAAAGGTGTGCTCCACTACCGCCTGGCTTGTTTGATAATTTGCATTCTGTCCTGACTCCATCTCTGTTTGTTTTCATCATTGTGATGTATTGGACACAAGCAATATTTGCATCTTGTTTTTAAAATCTGTTCATTCTAATCCTCTTCTTTATAGTAGGGACTTAGGGACATTTGTACTTACGGTTCTTATTGAGATTGGTTTCCCAATTCTTATAATTTTGTTGGCTGATTTTTTGATTTGTTGGGTTATTATTTGTTCTTTCCTTCCTCTATATTGATGTTAGGGGTTTGCTTTTTGCTGTGCTGAGCCTGTGAGTTCTATTCTAGTTCTCCCCTTTTCATCTATCCATGGAATTTATTCTTTCCTGTGGTTTAGTAGGTGAGATTGTCTTTCTTTTTTCCCTTTGTTTAACAACACTGCCCTTTGAGTCATCCAAAGTCCAAGTGGGAAGAAAGACTGTTGTAAGTATTCAGAATAGAGAATACTGGGTACCCAAGTATTGAAAAGATGGGAATCAGATCTCAGTGGCTTTAAAGAGAGCTGTAGCCCTCTGTAGGGTGAAGGGGTGTCTATAAGGGCCGAGGCCCAATGATCATCCTTTGAAAGCAAGAGCCTCGGCTTGTTGGGCAAAACCTGGAACCCAGGGAAAGCTGCTGGAGACGCTGCATGGCTATGGGGGAGATGGCGATGGAAAGCACTTGGCCTCCCCCTTCTTTTCTTTTCTTTCTTTTTTCTTTTAAACACTGCCTGGCCCATTAGTTCCAGCCTCTTATTGGCTAGCTCTTACATATTGATCTAACCCATTTCTAATATTCTGTGTAGCACCACAAGCTGGCTTACCAGGAAAGATCTTAACCTGCGTCTGTCTGGAGTGGGAGAATCAAAGCGACCGCCTGACTCGGCTTCTTTCTCCCAGCATTCTGTTCTGTTTACTCTGCCTACCTAATTTTCTGTCCTATCAGGCCAAGCAGTTTTCTTTATTAGTTAACCAATGAAAGCAACAGATAAGATACAAGACCCACCTCCATCATTTCCCCTTTTTCTGTTTAAACAAAAAAGAAAGGCTTTAACTTTCACATAGTAAAATTACATATAACAAAACAGTTATCAAGTAAGAATTACAGTTACAATATTTATATCTATTTTATCCTTTATCATAACTAAGAAAACTGTAACTATAACTAACCATTCTTCAACTCCATCAAAGACTCCAGAAGGATATAATATTACCTAAGCAAACAAGAAGTCCAAAACTCTAGAAATGACAGAGACATCTCGCTGTCTGGACAGTCACCCAAAGTTCCTTTGTACTGTTGGGGCATCCATCTTCAGCCTACAGGCCCATAGTATCCAGCAGACATATCCATGAAGCAGGCAGTCACTTTCTGCTGTGTCCTGCAGAATGTCTCACAGACTCTTTCATGAGTCAGGAACCCCAAAGAATCATCTCACCTTTAGGCAAGTTCAGCAGTCCTCTCTCTGCGGGTTCTCTGTGTCCAGTCTATGCATCAGTCCAGGCAAGAGCAGTTTCTTGCCCAAATGGCTATCAAACTCCATAAGGAGCCTCTTCAATGCCCATCTTTCTCTTGAAGTAGATTGGTGCTGCCAGGAGCAGACGTGTCTCATTGTCATGAAAAGTCCTAAGTTATTAAAACATTAAATGCCATATTCTGCAGTCTTTGAAAGATATGAAGAATGTCTATCTAACTGAAATATATCTCTATATATCTAGAAAATCTAACATGACTATAAGCTTTACTATTAATGATTATCCACTAGCAACCTATATTTCCTAATTATACATTACATTTTAGATGAACTACACAATCACAATACCTTAATCAAGATCAGAAATACATATAACAAAATTGACCTTAAAATCCATATCAATGCAAATTATTCATATCTATATCATATCCCCCTTTAAATGTAAAAGAACATTTATAAACAATATTTGGGAACATGGGCGCAGTTTTTTCTCTCCAAACTGCTTCGAGCTGAATGGGGGCGCTGTTAATCAGATCTTTCATGGTGTAACCTGGCAGTTGAATGAAGTAATTTTCTGAAGGTGTTCACAGCAACATTTCAGGAGGGCATAAAAGATTTATTTATTATATATACAGTTTTCTGCCTGCATGTATGCCTGCAGGCCAGAAGAGGGCACTGGATCTCATTATAGATGGTTGTGAGCCCTTATGTGGTTGCTTGGAATTGAACTCAAGACCTCTGGAAGAGCAGTCAGTGCTCTTATCCTCTGAGCTATCTCTCCAGCCCTGGTTCCCCACTTCTTATATCCTCTTCATCAGCATCTTTCTAGGGTCAGTCCCATTATAAAACAGCTGGAAAATGTTATGTTTTTTTTTTCTTTTAAGGTTTGTTTTCTCTGAACCAGTGTAACTATCTCAGCTTCCTTATAGTGGCTGCTTACTTGACATGTACTTTCTATCTTTTGAATTTTAGCCACTGTGTGTCTTTGAGTCTAGAGTACGAAACCAGGTGTGGTGGCACATAGCTGTAAGCCCAGCACCCAGGAGGCACGAACCAGGGGATCATTAGTTCAAGACCTGCCTGGGCTACATTGTAAGATCCACTTCAGCCTGAGCTGTATTATAAGACCTAAGGAAAACAAGACGAAGTGTGCTGTCTGTAGGGAAAGCACAGCTGGACTCTGTTTTCTGACTACATTGTTTAATCCATTCATATTTAATTTTATTACATATAGAGTTGGGTTTATGTCAACCATTTAAATTTTGTTTTACCTAGATCTTGTGTCTATTTTGCTCCTGGCTTAGTATACAAAGGAACATATTATAAATTTTAGGTTTGTGCTTGGGGTACAAGAGGTAATAATATAACATCTCACTCTCCTCAAGGTCTTCACCATGAGCCACTCAGTACCTCTTCTGTACCTTGCAGGCTCTGGTGATCTTCTTTGAAAAGGAGAACAGAAAGGAAAGCCATGGGGCATTGTCCACCCTTGGCAGAGGAGGAGACATGCCACCAGGGAAATGCTGAGGAGCTGGTCAGTCATTGCTCTCTCTAACCTGAAGCCATTCAGAGACCTCTGCTCAAGTGGCTTCAGGAGCATTGAGTGGTTGTTACATGAACGCCAAGGGACTTGTCCTTGGATCTGCCCACCACTGTCCACAAGGACCAGAAGGGTAGCTCTCACTCTAGGAGGGAGGACTGCCATCAGCCCAAAGCCATTGCCCCCAGCTCGCAACAGCAAGACACCACCCAAGGCCTTCCACCATGGGCTATTGACTTCTTCCTAAAAATCACAGGCCTGTTGTCAATGACAACAGAGGTGATATGGCTGAGCGGAAAAAAGACTCACAATATTACAAAGTGGATGTGTGGGGTATGCGGTGCTGGACATCATTAAGACCTCCAGATAAACCAAGGGATGTTTGTGGACAGAACAAATGGGACAGTCTTAGAAGACAGGCTTTAGTGTGTGTGTGTGTGCGTGTGTGTGTGTGTGCGTGTGTGTGTGTGTGCGTGTGTGTGTGTGTGTGTGCGCACGTGTGTGTGTGACAATCTAGCAGCAGCATAGCTGGTGTTCTTTCTTAATCTTTTATGTAAATATGTATAACATATATAATATGCGCACATACACACATACGTATTTCATTATAGAAAGCAACAAAAAAGAACATTAAAAAAGGATTAGAGGAAAGGGGGTTGGAGGTAGAAGGTGGAAGACATAATGAGGTGGATGTCTGAATTCCTTGGGAGGAAGCAACGACCCCTCCAGTTTTATGAAGCTGTGGTTAATGAGCGATGGATGGAGACCTGAGCCTCATCTATGTTTTATTATTTACTTAGTGCAGTAAAAAATTGGAGAAAAATAATGTAAAATGTCAGGGGGAGTTCAAGACCTAAAATGGACCATCTGAAACATGATCTCACAAAAGGACACTGTGAACCCGATCCAGGGATTTTAATTCCACACAAGGGAGTACGAAACCTCCTGCCCTGTAAAATACACACTACAGTTGGTTATTTGCCCTGAGGGGAGGAAGCAGGAGGCTCATCTCTGCTTCCTGAATATTTGCTGAACTCTGCAGGGGATGTGGTGACTTTGCCACCCTGTAAATGCCCCATTCACTGTGTCTGTCCAGGCTCCTTACCTGTGGCTTGGTGCTTGTCTTGGCCTCCACGCCCCCTCTGCCTGTAATTGCCTGTCTGAGCTCGGATGCCCAGACCCCACCTCATCTTCAAATCACTTTGCACACCACCTACTGCTGTGGGCCTGGTCTCTATTGTAAGGGGCAACCTGGTTCTCGTATTGATTCCCAGACTTCCTGGACCTACTAGGTCGCATCATAGAATCTTATTGGCTGGGTTTATATTGTGTCATTTTGATTAACCTGGGTTGTATTCCTTAGAAGTGTCATCTCTGAATGGTTTCCAAGGAAACCTGGGTCACACTTTCCACCAGGTAGAAGACCACAGGGAGGGAACAGATTTCTTTCTTGGAGGGCAGGGGCACACTGTCACTCCTTTCTTTCTGACTGGAGTCCAAAGCAGTTCTGATCTGTGAGCACTGCACAGCCCTGGTGACTACATCCTTACTTCCTATTCCGGGCACTCTTCCCCCATCCCACCATCTGCCCTGAACTGTCACGGAGGTCAAAAGGGGCAATGGCCTGCAGCACCCTACCTGTGGGGCTCTTTCTCTGCCCCCTGCTGCTTAGACCTGGCTTTCTAGCCTCCTCCCTCTCCGTCTCTGCCTGTGAGGTGCCGGACTTCCAGGATAACCCACATCACTGAGTGAGGAGAGCAGAGCCTGGAGGGTGATCTCATGGACAGATCTTGGAAGTGATAGGGTTCTGTTTGCAGGCAACAAATGCCCCCACCTTCTGCCTAGTCACAGGTGTGCCTGGAAGAAGAGTATGGCAGTCTGTCTCAGGTAAGGCATCTCTATGCATTTCTAGTCAAGGAAGCTGTCACTTAGCATGTGGCCAAGGCTGTCATTGGCAGCAGCCTTCCCTGACACTGCGTGGCAGTTTGGTGTCTCCTGATATCACAAATCATGTTGCTTACTGTCTTGGTTTTAAAAATAAGAAGTTAGGATCTGGGGAGACCACACTCCCCCACAGTCCACACACCTGTGTTGACTTCTGCCCAGTTGGCGCATGCGTCTCTGCCATGACATCTTCCTTTTAGCAGACTCGTGGGAAGCTCAACCCAGAACACGTGAGCTTTGGGAGAAGATGGCTCCCTGAGCCTGTGAGAGCAGCAGCGCTCCTTTCCAAGGCCTGCTTTGGCCTTTACTGAACTTCCATGCCTGTCTCCATTAGTTCTGGAGTCTGGCTCTTCAGGAGACCATTCCGCCCTGTCATCCGAAGGCTTTGGCTGGCAGGCACCTGAACCCGACCAGCTCTGACAGGATCCTAGGACAGTAGCAGCCATCATCTAGCCAAGAACAGAGACTACAAATGCCTTCCCCAAGCGCGGGCTGGGCTCACTGAAGAGCAAAAGAGACGGCCGATACTGAGAATGGACCCTTCTACCTGAGGTGCTAAAGTCATGGTTTTTCTGGGGTATGTTTGGTGACTTACATGAAGGGCTGACACAACCTGGACAAATTCACGAACCCTGACCATCCTCTTGTGCTCAGACACTCCTAAGCGCTGGGGGTTCTAGAATTGTTCATGGTGTGCCTCAGCACCATCTAATCCTAGGGCTCCAGGTGCTCCAGATAGCCAGTTCTGGTCCAGTCTGGAATGTGTCCAGCCCTGGCTCCATGTCTGCACTCTTCTTCCTCCCAGATGGACCTGTTCAAAGAGTCCCCTCTTGTAGAGGGGGCAGCACTCTGAATGTGACGACTTTTCTTCCAGGCCTTCACTTCGGAGGTGAGAAACTTGGCAGATGCATTGAGCCTCCCTGGTGGACGCTGAGATAGTGAAAAGGGACATTATCTGATCCTTAAAAGCATGTATTCCTTTTTGAAGTCAGAGATTCCAAACATGAAAGGAAGTGTCAGCTAACCTTGAGGAAGTGAGCTTTCCTGCCTATGACTTGCAGGGAATGAAATGGCGCTGAGCTGCAGAGAATAACTCCGAAAAAATGCCCAGCAAAGAAAAGAAACTTGGACTCCATCCTATAGTTGCAAGGACATTGAATTCCACCAGTGACCTCTGAGCTTTGAAGGCTACGGAGCGCTAGAATGGAAAGCATGCTGACCTACACCTTGGCTTTAGCCTCCTGAGAGGCTTCAGGACTCCCCTTGCCAAGAGTTCTCACCTATGAGAAGCTGGGACAACGAAGATGTTTTACCCTGCGGAGTTCATGGTAATTTGCAAGGTAGCAATAGGAAACTAGAATAATTCTTTGACCTGTCCCACGCCCCCTCCTCCTTACCGCCCCCACCACTTGACCAGGCTTTTAGCACAGCCTTTAGGGTTTCCTTTAGCTCTGGGCCTCACCATGACTTTTCTATTTTTAAAAGATGTGAGCCGGTTTGAAACAGCGTCTCACTCTTACTCAGGATGGTTTTGAACTCTTGATCCTTCTGCTAAAGTTGTTTGAGCTAATCATAAATAGCCTAATTAATATGTTTAATGGTTAGATAATATGTATAAATATTTATGTGTCCAGTGCAAAAGTTCAGTAAGTGTTTACAATGTGTAACATTGAAATCAGGGTAATGAGCATTCCCATCTCCCAAGACATTTATTCCTATGTGATGAGGAATTTGGAGTCAACTAGTATTTTGAAATATGAGTTGCTCTGGCTGTATTTATCCCACTAAGTTCTCTAGGAACACCAGGACTAACTTCTGTTTGCATACATTTTGGTATCTGCTTGTAGTTAGAAGACCACTTGTTCATTTCCCAGCTACCCAGTCTCCCCAAATAACCACACAAACTGTATTAATTGAATCACTGCTTGGCCTATTAGCTCTAACTTCTTATTTGCTAGCTTTTACATCTTAATTTAACCCATTTCCATTATTTTATATTTTGCCACAAGGCTTGGCAAGGTTTCAGCATGTCTGTCTCAGGTGGCTGCTCCATGGCTTCTCCTTGACTCTACCTCCTTTCTCCCAGCATTCAGTTTAGTTTCCCCCATCTAGCTTTATTCTACTCTATCACGGGCTCAAGACAGTTTCTTTATTAACCAGTGGTATTCACAACATACAGAGAGGAATCCCACATCACCTGCTGATTGGCCTGGTCCTGGGTTCATCTTCCTTTCTCTGAGCACCATGCCTCCAGGATGCCAATGAACCCTGGGCCTTGCCAACCACTTAACCTTTTAAGGGTTGTCCCTCTGATGACACACCTAAATGAGCCAGGAGGAAGCAGCAGGTTTGGACCTTCTTGACCCACCTCTAGAATCTACCTCCAGAGGACCCTGCTCCTATGCCTCTGTGTCTTGTTGCTTCAAGTCATTTGTTGGAGCATAAAGGACCACAACCCCAGAATGATCTTCAGTCTTCCCTAGAGAGGACTAAGAAAAATGTTCCCAGATCTCCAAGCTCGAACCATGGTAACCTGAGGCCAGAAAGGAGTGAACATTTTTAGAATTATAGGCACTTCTGCTGTCTGTAGGGTTGAGAAATTGTTATCATTGCATAGGCGGTTTGGTGATTTATTTGAAGTTCTTGGAAGGATTGCAATAAGAGAAGTCTGACCGAAGTCTCAGAGCTGCTGACTAGCTTGCTTAAAAGTATGCGATTTTTTTTAACAAGCCACAGGAAAAATATGGGTGAAGATATTTTCTATAAAAATTGGAAATATTAAATAAAAAATGTCTGTGAAGATGCAAAGTGAATGGACTCTTACTTGATCTCTGCCCATCAAACAAAACAAAATCTTTTATTTTGATTCAATTACAGAATTCTGGAAAGTTGCAAAAATAAAGCACAGAATGCTATGTCCCTTCTTTGGGCTCCCTCTCCACAGTGACTTTTCAATATATATATTCTCTGTAGTACAATATCAAAAATAAGAGATTGACAGCAGCACACATTAGGGGTTAAATTTTGTATCCCTTGCCTCTACCTGTATCTGTTGAAGTTCCAGCCTATCAGTACTTTACCAACGGCCTTTTGAAATAGGGTCATTGCAGATGACATTCGTCCTGCCCTAAGCCAATACGATAAGTGCCCTTATAAGACAATTATGGGGAGACTGTCACCATGAAAACATGGGTTGGGTGGTTGAATTATGCATCTGCAAAAAATAGATGCCAGAGTCTATCAGAAATCCACCAGAATCTGGGAGGCAAGGAGGGTTCTGATGTACAGGCCTGGAGGTGCCCAGCTGTCAGCCAGGCTTGGGGCTCTGCAGTGGGGTGTTCCCACTGATGCCTGGCCCAGTCAGAATAGTTACCATCTTAAAGACGTCTTGTTCCAGTAGCGTGCCTTTTCTGGTGCGTTGGCTGTCTCACATGGGGCATAAAGAGTGGGCTGTGGACGTCCGGTCTCACCTGTTGATGGATGCAGGCTGCAGCCTTCTCCAAGTCATTGGCTGACTAAATCAGGGGCAAAGGAAGTCCTGAGTTCCACTGTGCTGTCTTTCCTCCCAGTGTCCTGAAGAACTTGTGCCAGACTTTGCACCTTTCAGAACCTTCCCAAGCTTGATTTCCGTAAAATAAGAATGATACACTAAGAGCATCCCAGTATTGAGCGGCCATGGCCAATGCTTGTCTCCTCACTAAGGCTCAGTGTTGGTCTCTGAGCAATTGTTCCGACCCTGCCCCGTTGGTACCAAGAACCACCAGCCCTTTCCGTTTATGAACTTGAGCCTGTTAGGAACGGGCAGAGGTGCAGACGTGTGGTGTCTGTCCTCATGGTCCATGCACACTGGGACATGTTTCAGAACTCTTTCTTCATAGTACTCCATGGTTGCACTACCATGCTTGCTTATTTCCGTCAGTAGACTCATTGGTCTTTCCACCTTTTGGCTTTGTGGCTAATGCTTCAATGAACACAAGGCTACAAATGTCTACTCGAGTCTCTGCTTTCAATTATTTTGGGTACGTATCCAGAGGTGGGATTTCTGGGTCATATGGTAATGCCGTATTTATTTTTGTTTGACTTTTGTGTTATAGCCAGCATTTTAATTCCTACTTTTATTAGTTGCAGTGCCGGGGATGGAACCCAGGGCCTTACACATGCTTTGCAAATGTTCTACCACCGAGCTATATGCCCAGTAGCGTTCTTTGCTTAAAGGGAAGACTGATGATAAAGGTGACACACCTTACCTGCACAGAAACTGGCTAACTAAATCAACGATATAAACCATTTTCCTTAAGTCACCAGGTAAGTGTATTACAGTGTAAGTCTTCCTGACAATTGACTTTAGCACACAAACGTCCCCCTCCTTGGTGTCCTTACCTGCTTTAGATTGCCAGGAAGACACTGTGGGAAAAGATTCCATTCTTGTTCTTTCATTGAGTGTGATGCATTGAAATTATTAATTTTTCAGTGTGATTCCTCCCATTGTAACTTCTGTTATGCTGATAAAATAGAGTTATTGCAATAAAAGCCGTGATAGTTTGTTGTTGTTGTTTTGAAGGAAGGGTCCGTTTTCATTGTCTCATGATTCTTCAACCATCACGGATAGGATCCCAAAGTCATGCTGATCCACTCTGTAAGTAAGAAAACAGAACTCAGAAAGGAAGGTTTGGGATGTATGTGAGTTCTGAAATTTCTGGTGACCGCGCCAGTACTGATTCTCGTGAATACAATATCCATCCTATTAGGTTAGGTTAGTGATGGCAGGACCACTTCCGGCTGTTAGCTCATTACCACAATCCTTATAATAAAGACTGTGGAAATGGGGGAATGATGACATATTGTTGGATCTAGAATATCTGATTTGCATTTGAAACTAAGGATAATTACGATTACTCAGGCCTTTCTCTTTCTGATTTATGACTGGAGGCTGTGATGGTGTCTCCCAGTGGAGACCTTAGGGTTGTGGGAAGTGAAGCATCTTTCTCATGAATACTGGGTGAACCCAGAGTTACCTACAGTGAGGATTGCGTGTCCAGATGTGGTTAGTGGGGAGATAGTTCACATGGGTCCACGGCAGAAAAAAAGTACATAAGAGATTCTTAGAAACTCTGGTTGGTGGGTGCACTTGAGTCTCAAAGTTATCTTCTCTTCTTGGCCTGGGTTGCCTGGTAGGCCACTGGCCAACTGACCCCATGTAGCCTTCTAAGCAGAGGGTCAGATGACGACTCAAAGCCATGATCATCGAGGTGTCTGCTTAAGATGTCCTGAGCTCCTTGGATGCTGCTGCTGGACCAGCAGCTTTTCTCTGGATGTCAGGTTCTGGGAGAAGGGCCCGGACACCAAGATGACTTCATGGACAGCATTTGCCTTAGCATTCTCATACCCATTCTTAGGAACTGTGCCAAGCAGATGTGGTAAGACAAGCGAGGTAACAGAACGGGCTGTGAGAAGTTTTTCTACCTGGATGTCACTACTAGACATGTAGGAGGTTTGTCTGCATCATGAGCGAGCTAAGTAACGCTCTGTACAGTCATCATACTACACTGTGGGAAAATTTAGCTCAGTCTATTTAAAGACATTGCCAAATGAATACATCTGGGCGGATGAATTTACCACTTTCTGCTTTCAGGTAGCAGGAAAAAATGAAGTTCTCATCACCATCTCAGTAGATCATGTGCTTGCCTTGGAATGAAGAAATGGCCCCTCTTAGGCCTTTTGTTTCTCATGGCCCTAGCCCCCAAGGGCTTCCATAATATTCTACAGGGAGCTCAAGCCTTTACCCCAAGAATGGGGGAGCTGGCACCTGGTTACACAGCATGTTTATTAGCTGCTGGCTTTGGTTCTCTGCAGTGGCCTTCCCACACTATGGCCAGCTCATGAAGAGGCTCTGAGGTTACATGCCTTCCCACTCTCTAACCTCAGTTTGTACCAGTATCTACTCAACTCACTGCGTTCCTCCAGTATGAAATCTATGAGCATTCTGAAGAGGCGTCTCTCCTGAGCTGTGGCTTAGCAGGAATATCAGAAATCACCTGCGGTGTACAGTGAACAATGGCCTTCTAGTCTCCTGGTGAGATGGGGTCTGTCTCTTTTTCTCTTCAACAATAGAATGCAACCACCCATCATCCAGCCTCCTGGTGGGGTAGCGTCTACTTTCTCTTCTCTTTAACAATACAATGTATCCAATTTGCCTGAAATAGAATTGTCTGTTTCCAGCTAGGGGAAGCTGCTCCTGTTTAGGAGTCTGG
Source organism: Neodon shergylaensis (assembly GCA_025134845.1). Taxonomy (NCBI): domain Eukaryota; kingdom Metazoa; phylum Chordata; class Mammalia; order Rodentia; family Cricetidae; genus Neodon; species Neodon shergylaensis. Next base: position 891,726 of record JABTXL010012322.1, on the reverse strand, counting down.
ATGGAGAAAGGAGGCTGTCGAGCCAGAGGTCGTGCCCGCAGCCCAGTGGGGACTCCTAGAGTTAGCGAAGCTGCCATAAACCCAAGCGGACCCCACAAAACAATCACCGTGCCTCAGCAACAGCTGCCTGTCCCCTCAGCGTGGCCCCCACTCTAGGTTTCTGAGCAGATGATGCTAATCATGCATGTTGGACCACTTACCGATTCCTCTAAGCTGGGGGCTGGTGGAAACCCACATGTGGGAATGTGTAGGGACAGGCGTGATGGGATGCTTGTTCTGTGTCCTTTCTAGCCGGACGAAGGGATAAACTAGCAAAGAATTGAATATGTGTATTTTTCTCTATGTTTTAACAAATTTAACAAAGCCAGACGTGGTGGCTTAGCATAGTTATCTCCCAGTTTAATAGGTCAGAGGACCAAACAGATCTCACTGAACTGAGGTCAGGGTGTTAGAAGGGAGGGTAGCTTTTCGTGAGGTTTCAGGGGACATGTCCTTACTCTCTCCAGCTCCCGAAGCCTTCTACACCCTTGTTGCATGGTCCTTCTTCCGCCTCCAGGTGACACACAGATGTCTTACCTTCCGATCTCCTTCTTCTCTTTCCACTCATGGGGACACTGCCAGTCCCACTTATGCAGTCCAGGACAGTCACTTGTAAAGACTATTGCATCGTGTGAGGAAACATGCTTCTACTTAAAATCTGGGTGCGGGCACCTTCGGGATCATTGGAAGACCTACTGTGTTCGAGTCTTCATTAGCTGCTCGCTCCTTTCTGACCTGCTCCGCACCCCTCTGTTTCATGAACTTCCTTCAGCAGAGGCTGAGGTTTTTGCTTTCTGGCTGCTGGTTAGAGATGTGAGCTCCTTTAGTGGATGCCACTTCTTTTCCTTATTTGGGACTAAAGGGGATGGCTTCAGGGCAGTTTTGGTTTGCTGGGAGAGATTTCAGGTGTTTCTTGCTGTCCTTCGATGCTTCCCTCACAGAAGGGCATTCAATGGGAGCACGTACCCCCAGAGTTTTAAGGATGCCCAGTGCAACTTCCTGTGTATTTTAACACCCAGTTGGCTTTGCTGTCCTGCACCATGCCTTAAGCCCAGATGGATTGATTTTGCAATGGTCCCTTCACTTCCAGGGGGGGAGTTTTTTGGGTCTGTTTGGAAACATAGTTTTCCTTGACCCCTTCTCTCTCTTGGCTCCTTCTTTTGTTGGTATCCTTTATTGTTTTTTTTTTTTTTGGTTTTTCGAGTGTTGGTATCCTTTAAAAGAGTACATCCCATGCATATTAAATCCATGCATGCATTGTACAGGCAACATAACCAGTTTCGTTCCTGACCTAGTCCCTGGAGTCTACTCTTCTACCCCAGTCTCAGGAGATTTGACTACTTTAGCTACAGAATAGCAGTGAGCTAATAGACCCTTTGTGACTAACTTTAGCATGGCGTCCTCAGTCAGGATCAATGCATGCTGAAGTACGTATCAGAATTCCTTTCATTTTTAAGAACAGACCTCGGAGGCACTGCATTTATGAGACACCTTTGGCTTAACCCTTCATGCGGTTGAGTTGGTCTCACCTTTTGGCTATTGTAAACAATGCTGCTATGACTATGGTTACCAAAGGTGGTGTAAAGTGCACATTCTTACCTAGGGCAAATCAAACAGAATTGCTGGATAGTACAGTATGGTGACTCTATGCTTGATTTTCGTGGAACTGTCATACTGTCCCCTACGATGGTTGCTTCGTTTTACTTCTCCATCAGCAAAGCATAATGGCTCGGGCTTCTCCACATCCTCCTGGACACGTGTCATTTTTGTTGTGCCCCCCCCAAATACCACCACAATAGGTATAAGGGGGTACCTTGGCTTCTTCTCGACAGGAAGGAGGTCTCTTTGGAGCTCCCACCTGCCTGTCTACAAGACTGCCTTTTATCCCATGGAGCCTATTCCTATACCTGTTGTATGCCTACCGTCAGAGGAGCTGGGACTGACTCCCCGTACACGTTCTGTCATGGTTACTGAATGACGCGTGTCATCTCACTAAAATCAGGCTGGCTGAGCCCACTGGTTTTTCTCAGGACTGGTTTGCCCTACCATGAAGGGCTCCTGGCCAAGATCCCAGCCCCTTTTGGACCCAGCATGTTTTGATGCATCTCTGCACAGACAGCTTGGCCAGCAAGAAGCAATCCAAGTACATGTACTTCTCTGCTGGGGACATAACATGAAGGCAGGACAATTGCTAAAAACCATAAATAAACGAATTGAAGACCATTTACTAGAGAATCATCCAAGATGATACTTCAAAGCATCCAAATTTCTATGTATTCCATATGACACGAAGAGTCAAACGGAACAGTCAAACAGCACAAGCAATCTAGGTGAAGAAATGAATATGTATCGATTCCAGTACGAGCATGGGCTTTGCAATGCTTTGGAAGAAATTAACTTCTCAGAAGGCTCCCTCTCTGAAGACCCTGGAAACTGTCTGGAAAAGATTTTGGTAATCCCTTGAGGAGTCAGGGGAGCCTTCAGAGAAGGTGAAGGATTACAAGGCTCTGACAAGACGGCCTCTGGTCCTGCTAAGGACCTGATCTTTGGATCAGGCCCAGTGCTACAGAGAGAAAGGAATCGAGGGTTTGGGTGGGGTTAGGAGAGATATCCTGGGGGAGTTGATTTGATTTTGGTAAAAAACTAAAAACTAAAAAATTTACTATAAACAGAAATAAAAATATCCAACAAAACAAGGAAATGTTTGCATTAAATATGGTCGAGGTTTGGCTGGCATGGTTTCACTGCCCTTGGTCGAAAGCACCAGGACTCCAAAAGGAAAATGGTCAAGGACATTGCACTGCTCGATACGGGACCAGATGAAGCAGGGGATGGGAGACCAGAGCATCTCTGAGCCATTCCCACCAGAGAGCGAGCAGGTTCCTCCTGACAAATGTCCCTAAAAACAGTGTCTCTGGGTTTTCTCTCACCCTGTGCTCAGCCCCACTCCTTGGCATCCAGGTAGCTCTGAGCAATTCACAAAAGGCCGTCATCCAGGATAGAAGGCTGAGAAGCTGTACTGAATTCAGGCAGGAAAATGGCAGAATGAAGGCAGAGAGAGTAAATTTTGGGTCAGTGATGTCTTCCAACTGCAGTAAACACCCGTGTGGTGTCAGATAACTCCTCATACACGTCCCTGGGATCCAGAGCAGAAATGTTTGATCTAACAATGAACAGAATGATGTAGAGACTATCATTTCATGGATAGCATCTTCTCTCTCAGTTTAAGACCATGTGCTGATAGGAAAATAGATTTTAAGATCTACCTACTGGCGGGTCCTTTCTAGCTCTTGCCCCAAGCACCATAAATCACCAGAACCTACCAAGTCAGTGAGTCCAGTGCGCAGCAGGTGGTGTTCACATGCGCCTCACAGGGAGTTCTGGACTGGAAGGGCACTTCAGAGCTGCCTGGCATTGTGCCAGGGCCTAGGCTTTTATACCCCATTTCCAACCTGTCACTGGGTTCGGGCCATTTGGGGCTAGATGCACGATCTTGAAAGAGGGAGCTCCCTAAATGCTCTTCAGCTGAGGAATGGATAATAAAAATGTGGTCCCTACACATGCTGGAATTCTACTTGGCTGTAAAAAGATGAAAAGCATAAAATTCGCAGGTAAATAGGAATAACTGGAAAATATTACATCAAGGAACAAATATTACCCAGAGACAGAAGGACAAACCATGCCACATGCTCTCTTTCACTGATTCTAGTTCCAAACTTTAGATTGTAGTATATGGCCTGAAAAAACCCACAGACTCCAGGAACGTAGGAAGGGACTGTTTGGGGAGGTGGGATAAGGTGCTCTAGAGAGGAGGACAGCAGGACACAGGTGTCATAAGGGGGGAAAGAGGACAAGCGGGGGGGGGTGATGCAGAGGGAGAGGAAGGAGGGGGAAGCAGCTCTAAGGATGTTTGAAAAATCCATAGGGGAACATTATTTTATAGGGTTACTTAACAATGCCACATACATGCTCACACACACACATACTCTCTCACACACACACACACACATACACACAAACACGCATGCACGTTATGCAATGTGGTGGTGATAAAATGTTCCTTCCAAGAGACAATCCATAGATTGTCTAACAAAAATCACAGCTCCAGGCATGGGACACACATCATAGAGATCAATGTGTAACTTGCATGAATATTAAAGTAAGGAAAGGTGGTGGATAGCGACAAAGTCAACTAGCAGATGAGGGATGGAGTGATGACGGACAATAGGGAAACAATGCAGGTATACTCCTTAATGGATGAATGAATGAATTTAAAAGAAAACAATACAAAGGATTAGTGATGGGAATGAGTGACATGTACTGCAAACACACACACACACACACCATGAGCTTAGAGAACAGGGAGGGAGTGGGAATCTCCTACCTACCCAGAAGTCACTGTGGTATTTCTCCACTTACTATAGAAGCCCTGGGAAAGTCCAGTCTCTCAGTACAGTGTAGCAGTTCAATAGATGCAGGGTAGCTAAACAGCTTATTCTATAGAGAGGCTAGGGAGCAGCAGCTATGTCTGTGTAACCTGCAAAGGATGCTTTAGACCCCTGGTCAAAATGAGGTGAGAGGGCTGTGGTGAGGGCAGGAAGAACATCACTGCTGCAGGACACATGACCAAAGGGAGGAGTGTCATCCAAGGGACAGAAGGTGACACAATGTGTCAGTGCAAGGTGTGTTGGGATCACTGACCTGTGATTCTTGGTTGCTATGAAACCAGAGAAAGTGCATGGGCTGCTTAATCCATTAGCGCTGTGCACTGACCTCACGCAGAAAGCTGCAGCTCTCCCAGGTGATGAGAAATGCTCATTCAGAGCCCCTCATTTCATGTCGAAGAGCAGCCAGAAGCCCTGCAGACTGATGTACAACTCTGGGGATGCAGGGGATTCGGGTTATTAGTGCACTGGCAAACTAACTAGGCCAACAAAAGAGCCCATTAAGTCCATGTCTAAGAGCTATTAAATCCATTGTGAAGAGGACACACTTTTGCATTGTAAGAGACTATTACAAAAGTGATCAGAATATTAATTAGTTTTAGAGAGTTTGCTGTATACACTGATGTGTCGTATACTAATTTGAGGAGAAAAAGGCCTTAGAAATAAAGGAATAGGGAGTCTTTTCTATACTATTTTATTGTGTGTGCAATGGGTGTGTGTGTGCGTATGCGCAAGCATGTGCATGTGCACATGTGCATGTCATGGCATGCAGAAGTCATAGGCCAATTTTGTGAAGTCAGTTCTCTTCTTCCATGGGTTCTGGGGCCTGAACTCTGGTCACCTGACTTGTGTGGTGAGTGCTTTCCCTGCTTGACCATCTTATAATGTTATTTTTAAACTTGTTTTTTGAATCAAGACAATAACAATATAATGACAATTTAAATATGCCTGAAAGACAGTAAGAAGATTCCCCTCTTCCTTCTGAGTCCCCACTTCTTTACGGTTCATCACCCAAAGCAACTACTCTTAATTTTCTTACATGTTCTTTCAAAATGTTTTAAGCAAATAAAGCCAGTTCTATTTAAGAAGCTGGGGGCACTCTGTATTTTGTACTTGGTTTTAATCTTACAGTTATTCTTAAATATCTTTTCTATTTTGATATTTTATTAGCCTATTTTCTATAGTTACAATAAAATACTCAAGAATGAAGACATTATACTGGGGGAGGGGGAAGAGGTGTGTTTAGTTTAATTGGCTGGAAGTCCAAGAAGAGACGGCCCATTTGTTTAGCTTTCGGTAAGACTCTTCTTGCTACATTACCACATGGAGCACAGACTCCTGGTGGGAGGACATGGATGGTGTGGCCCCCAGGAAAGCTGGAGGATTAGGGCCAGGCTTGCGCCTTTATAGGAACAGCTTTTAAGGGGATATAACTACCTTAGTCCCTTCTGAGAGCCAGGCCCCAATTCTGAGAGGTTTTCCATTCTCTTGCCTTGCCACACCTAGACTTGAACTTGGAACATTTGAACTGCTTTGGGAGACTCGACCTCATGCCACAGCAAGCGTGCATGTCTTCTGTACTTACCTTTGTGGTTATGCTGTATCTCACTATGGGACCACACTGGAATTTTTCTAAGGTGTCTTCAACTGATGGCCTGACTTCTGGTCTTCGTACGGCTACTGAAGCCAGAGTCACTAAACTTATCCTTAGGATGCTGAGCATGTAAAATTCCTATCTGTAGACAAGAGGCTGAGAACCTCTTAACAATTATAATTGATTTAGTTAAAAGTATATTGACCTTTGATTAGATCAGCTCAACTTCTGCATATGGAAAACAATGAAAAATAGCGCTTTAGTTTGCATACAGCTAATTATGGAGGGATGGTGAACTTTTTAGATTTTACTCAACTCATATTTCTATTAATGTAGACTTATTTCCTTTTTGAATTTTCTGTTCTGCCCCTTTGATCTTTACTGCTTTGCAGAGTTTTATACGTACTAAGATTATTTTTCTTCTTTGTATCTTTTTTTTTAACTTTTGATTTTCTCTTTTGGATCTTCTTTAAAATTTTGAGGGTATTTTTGTTGTCAAATTTATCATTCTGTCCATCTGAGTTTTCTTTGTTGGCTGTCCCCTCCATTTCTGTTTAAAATGCGTTCTCAGTAAATGATTTGCTTAATTCACCTCCTTCCGCTAATATGTTTGCCGTTCCCTTCGTGAAACATTTGTTTCTTTGATTAAAGGCTTTAGTAGAGCACAGAGAAGGAAGTAAGAGCCAGGCTTTGCTTTCTGTGGCGGCGGTTCTTATTCCTAAAAATAGGGGGGGTTCCCCCCACCCGGTGGGCTCACAGAGCAGCAGCGAACTCGGGTGGGTCCCCAGCGGTGCCGGGCGCCGGCTCCAGAGTCTGGCACCCGAGCAAGCGGCTACAGTTTCCCACCAGTGGGAGGGCACACACCGCGCTGGCAGTGGCGGCGGGTAACAGACACATAGACACAAAAGATAGGCATAAAGGTAACATATTTATTACAAAAAAGAGAAAGAGAGAGAGAGAGAAAAGGAGAAAAGGAGAAAAGAGAGGAGGCAAAGCCGTGTGTACACCGGGAGAGAGAACAGGGAGAAGAGAACGATGGTGTGCGAGGTCAGAGGTTAAAAAGGAGTGGGCGTGGCTAGGGCAGGGACCGAAAGAATAACAGCGGTGCCGCCTCCTATCACTTACATAATACTCTGGGTGCTGAGTCTAAATTCTGCCTTCGTAATTCGCTGCGTCCTGAGTTATTTAGCTCTGGACTCTGTTTCTGTTGATTCCTACTTTACAGAAAAATCTTTAGTTACCACAACTTTAGAAGACGTTTTATATCCAACATGACGTGACCGTCCAGCTATCTTTTCTTCGCTATATCGTTTCCTGACTGAATATACACACCAATGATTCCAAATGGACTTCAGAGATAGTTCTAGAAAAAAAAATTACTCTTAAGAGCACAGATGCAGAGTGACTTCCATGAGTCAGGTGTCCTTGTCCTTTATGTCCCTCAGGTTAACACACTCCTTAAGGAGAACGGAGACCTTTTATCTTTTAAAATTTAGTTTATCCTAAACATTTTTATTATGGCTCTGAAAACTCTAAAGTGTTGTCTTTTAGTATTTATTTTCAAGACACTTGTTTCTTTTGGTTAAGAAGTGTTCATTGATATTTTGTAAATTGTCATCTTACTGAAGGTGGCTTCATTTAGTTTACGGGTGGGAACCACTAAATAATTCTGTGGTGCTCTACTGAAATAGGTAGTCACGTTACATCCAGAAGGCCCGTGGTAACCAATTTTAGGATATTCTGCAGTTGGGCTCAGACAAAGGCTAACACCAAGTGAGTATATCAATACTCCAACATTAAGAAGAATGAGCCCAGGGCCAGTTGTCCCTTGCTCCAGCTACAGGGACCCTGAACTTGGAATATAACAATGCATATGGAATACAACAATGAATTGGAACATAACAATGCCCTTCACCTCACTGGTGACCCAGAACTAGCACAGCAGGGTGGGACCCAGTTCCAGAAGCCTGGCTTTCCTTCTGTTTTAAAATTCTAAGAATGCTGGTGCTCACTGGCATGGAGTAGACCCAGAGTTGGTCTGGAAAAACTTAAAGTCTGCTGTGGACTTGGGGCAGGAATGGCCTTGCCGTGACGTCGGGAGCCCAGGGTCAGGTAGATGCATCAGGGTTCAGTGCTGCTCACATTCTGATCAGGCTTTGCCTGTCCAGGCCCGGTCGTAGCTGTGAGAAGGTGAGATCATTAGCAGACGCTTGTCTGTTCAGGCCTGTCTCTTCTCCTACAGGCCCCCGTGGCCACAGAAGGCCACCCAGTGTTCAGTCCCAGAGGCACTGCTCCTTCCTCTGGAGCAAGGCCAGCCAGAGCACCTCTGCCTCTCTAGTCACTGTGGCACAGACCAGCACTTTCTTCTAGTCTGGGCAGAGCTTCTCTGCTTTCCAATAGAAAACCTCGTATTTAATTGTATCTCTCTGTATACTTTAAACAATTCCAATAAGCTTTTCTCATAACTCCTGGTTCCTTTTAGGCAAAAAGAAACTAATATTTTTTAAAAAAAATTGATTTGGCAAAGAGGAAAAAAAAACAGTACCATTGATTTAAAACAACCCGAAAAGGGAGGAGTTGCCTCCCTCCTTTGTGTGTATTGTTTCCTGTATGTAAATGTCCTTCCATGGCCTCATTTATCACCTTGACTTCTCCAGGGAGCTGCCATTTCCTGCCACCTCAGACTCCTACTAGTGCAAAAACATTAGGAGAGGGGGCTGGAAGCCCCGGATTGAACAGTTTGTCTGGGGGAAAGGCCATCAATTACACGTGTAAATAATCTATGGGCATGCCTGGTTGGTTATGCAAGGGAGCCATGGGGGCGTGGATGAAAGAGATTTGCATAACAGTAATAGAAGGCGCTCTAGCACCCAGGCCTATCTCCACCCCAGCGGTGACTCGGGTTCTTAGAAGTGCTGTCTGGCTGGAGAGGAAAACCAGGTGGTGGTAACTGCTTCACCATGTGGCACCGAGGGGCAAGACTTGGGGACCAGCATGAATTAATCACAGGCTTTTAGAATGTCATCACATTTCTTGGGTCTGGCTTTGGTAAATTCCAAAGTGAAAGCTGGGAAAGGCCATTTTGGTCTCAGCATTTGCCTTTTGAGAACTCTGGGGTTGCAACTGCAGATTCCCTTTGATGTCAGCTCTCGGTGTCTTTGAGGAACAGGAATCTATCACTCCCGGCCTTGTCTTCTCGGGAAAGGGACATGTGGGCCAGAGAGAGGTCTCTGCCAGTGAACAAGCTCATGAACATGTAGTATCCTCATTGTGGAAGAGCCGAAACACGTCCCTGTATGAGGCCCTGTGCCTGGGAGAGTCCCACAGAAACCCACTTGCGGCGGGCAGTGGGCATTTCCAGGAGGATGCTCTTCCGCCAGCTCCATCAGCCAACACTGCTGTGAGAAGCATGAACTCTGCCGAGGGATCCCGAATGGGTAAAGTAACAGGATTCTTATATTCCGAATCTCCTCAAAAAACACCTCGAAGGAGATGGGCTCAGGTAAGCTAGCGTGTTGGTTAGCTTCGTGAGAGCCATGCCTAGTTAATCTGCCCCAAGGAAAACACGGAAGGGAACTTACTCAGAACCTCCATTGCGCTGATCTGATATGGGGAAGTGTTTTCGGAAACCTTTTCTGGCTTTATAAAGTACTGGAGTTTTAGTTTTCTGAAACTTCCGTCTTGAGCTTCAGCAGTTTCGTGCGTGTGTCACATATATCCTTCAGTGAAGTCTTTGATGCAGTTTGCACATCATATAAGAAGATAAAGTATGCACCATAGGAGACGCCAGACTGTGAATGAAACTCGCTACCAATGCTTACATAAATCTCCTTCTGGAATTCCCAGCAAACAGGGGGCGCGGAGCTTGGAGCGCTGGAGGTGGGGGGCTTTGCTCATTTGTCCCAGCTGTGGGCCTTTCACGTGTGATTTATCCACAGCTCTAATCTAAAGCTCTGAAGCAACATGAAGCTGAGGAGGAAAGAAAAGAGACTTTTGCCTTTATCCTGACTCAGAACCCAGGTTCACCAGATGTCTGACCACCAGCCCAGTAAGATGCTGTGTCTTTGTCTATAGATCTCACATTTTAGTGCCTGTTGTGAGGTAGTCATGCGTGCAGTGTAGCCTTGGAGGGCACTGAGGATGGACCAGTCCCTCATCGTCAGCTTTGGATCCCCCCATTTCTCTGGTAACACTAAAGGGGAAAACATCAAATTGTCCCACCTTAGGTCTCTGGACATGGGAAGAGACATGACATCGTGATCTGCTCCAAATACTAGAATATTGCATACTTTTGTCTCATCTTTTAGTAGTTAACCCAGCTGAGATGTCGATGACCTGGCCAAGAAACTGCTCCTCAGAAAGAGTGAGCCACCTAAAGCTGTAGTAAAAAGCTGGGGAGACTAACCATCCTTTTAACAAGACAATGCGCTTGTTCTTCACAGATGCCCCACCCCCTGCAGCCCTTTAGGGAGCGCCCCTCATCACAGCACTATGAAGCCCACCCACCTGGAGAAGTGTAGCTTTTCCTACTCTCTATTTTTTACTTTTGGATACTGACCAGAGGCCTGAGCATGGGATTGGAGAGATGGCTGAAGGGTTAGGAGCCAGCACTACTCTCGCAGAGGACCAGAGTTCACTTACCAACATCCAGGATGGTCAGTTCACAACCCCCTTTAACTCCAGCTCCAGGGGACCTGACTCCCTGTTCTGTGCTTTCCAGTACTGCACACACATGCACAAATCCACACACAGGCACACTGCATAGACATAATTGAAATAAAAATGAAATATTGGTTAAAGCCTAAACAAACTTTCCTTTTTGCCTTTTCTTTTTCTTTCTTCCCTTCCCTTCCCCTTCCTTCCTTCCTTCCTTCCTTCCTTCCTTCCTTCCTTCCTTCCT
>JABTXL010012322.1:834022-880738 GCA_025134845.1 Neodon shergylaensis | reverse complement strand
CCTTCCTTCCTTCCTTCCTTCCTTCCTTCCTTCCTTCCTTCCTTCCTTCCTTCCTTCTTTCCTTCCTTTCTTCCTTCCTTCCTTTCTTCCTTTCTAACTCTCTCTGAAATCCACCCCTATCCACCACCATGTGACAACTTGCTGACCTCTGTTGCTGAACATGCTGGCTCTCTTGGGCCCTAACTCAAAAAGCGTGGCTTTCTCTTCTCTGGCTCTTCTTCCTTCTTCTATCTCCCTACACATGGAAACTGCCGAGACTTAAAGTTTGTCTGCCTTGTGATTTTTCTCTCAAATTCTAATAAAATTGTCCTTTCACTTTCTTGCTAATTTGTTTCTAGAATCTGGCATTAAAGACACTAAGAACCCAAAAGGGAATCATGATATTCCCGACAATATACGGTCTCTCCCTTGCCCTAGCTACGGAAACGGAACTCCACTCTTACCGCACATGGGTAAAGTGTTTGTGCCATGATTTACTGCATGAAAAACTCCACAGGAAAAGTGATGGAAGCAGGCAGGAGCTGTCGCTTTCTCCCTCTGGGGCTGGCATTATGCGTGAAGGATGTCTAGCAAGGAGGAACAGAAGTAGTGACTGTCCACCTACCCAGGGACACATTTTCCTCTTTATAGTCAACAAGATGTCAGAAGGGGACGGTTCAGATCAACTCAGTACATAGGAGCGAAAGAGACACCTGTGAGACTTCAGCTATTGTCAGCATACTGCAACGTGACCCCCAGCTTCAGTCTTGCAGGGGACAAAAAGCAGATGAAGCCTTCCTGTCTGCTGGCATACTTGGCTCTATTATGATTTTAGTGAATAGTTGAGAAGATACAGAGGTGCCCCCCCCCCCCCGCGCTCCCATAACTTTAGTGAGACAGCAAGAAGGTCCTGGGACTAAAAGAAGCAATTGTCTTAGGATAGTGGGGGAAATGATGTACCACCTACCGCAGAGGAAAACTTTGTTATGTGTAAGCGCTATGCTTAGAACAAAATGTGAGAATCATGAAGTCCATAAATCAGAGATGAATATATGAGAGAGGCCGAGGAAGGCTGAGAATTTATAAATGACTGGATGGTAGTTAGAAGTGTAGGAATGCTAAAGACTGTGTTACAGAGGAAAAAGCTATGCTATAAACAGCTCAGAAGAGAGCTGTCAAGAGGAGCACCGGTGACCCAGAGTGGAGACTCCCCGGCTAAGGGGGTGAGGGAATATACAAAGGACGAGAAGAGAGGAGATGTAAGAGATCTCAAGAATGGAAAATTCAGCTTCTGACTGATGGGCACAAGGAAAAGCACAGCTACAAGAAATGCACAGGAAAAGTCACAACGGAGAAGAAAGTGTTCATGAGAAGAAAACAGGAATTTTTAAGTGAATCGGGCCGAGTGGTGACATAAACCTGTAAACTCAGTTTCCGGAGAGAGAAGCAGGAGAGCTGCTAGTCAGATCCAGTCAGGATTACACAGTGATCCCCTGTCTCAAAAGTCAGGACAGAAATGTAGAGCGGCTGGGTGGATGGGTCAGCAGCTAAGAGTACTTGCTACTCCTGCAGAGGCCCTGAGTTCGGAACCCAGCACCCACATGGGCAGTGTGCAACCCCTTGTAACTCTAGCTCCTGTGAATCTGATACTGTCTTCTAGCCTTTGCTGGTACCAACAGACATATGTACGTAAATATGCATACAAACACACATCCATGCACAAACACACATACAAGTATACACACACACACGCACACATGCCCACATACCCACACATGCAGACACAATAAAATAAAAATTAAAGATGTTAATTTTAAAAAGAATTCAGGGGTTTATGAACTTTTCTAGGGAGAGACATTTAGTTCATAGGAGACAGACTAGATTACCTAAAATCCTTGTCTGTTTTTGGATAATGGGTATTAGAACTAGTCAAAGTCAGCATTTGTGTCTAGGGAACCATAACACACAAGGCCCACACTTCAGATTTTGCTTATTACACATTCAGAGCTGGACGGCAGATTTCAAAAAGGGAATCAAGTTTGTCTAAAATTAAAAAAAATATTAAATTTGACAGAACATGGCCTTTAAATCATAACTTTGTAAAAATAGGCACACAAGCGTAAGTGAGGGATGAGCCATCATCCTGGCATACACATATGAAAATTCCTCTTTAACAGGAGAGTACAAAGTGATTAAATGTTCTTGACTTTGGCAATTAGGGGGAAAAAAAAACAAAGAAAATTGTAGGCTTTGGAAAACCATAAAGGGAACCAGGAGTTAATTTGAAACCGGATATATGCTTCCAAACCACAGGAGAAAATAAAAATAAAGGCAACGTTCCTAAGAAAAGACGGAAGGAAATAGTAAAAGCATACCAAAGCACAAAGCATGCACTCAGGTAATAGAATTAAGAACCAAAATACAAATTATACTCATACATGTATTAAATAATTCAGGTTAAGTTAATAAATAGAATTCAATTATAGTCAATGGAAAGAGCATAACACAGAGTAATGCAGAAACAGGCCGAGCAAAAGCAGGCACAAACACCACTGTCTCTGCTGCTGCCCAGATGCATTCCTTCTCCAGGCAAGGTATGGACATCATCTTCATACAAAGGAGGATTCAGCGAAAACACTCTACCTTGAGCTTGTTAGCAAAGGGAGCTACAGAGAGCAGTAACTAACCAGCCAAAGAAGACATGAAAGAAAGCTGCAATCCTAGGAAGCCTGTAGGTGGAGGGGAATTTCTTTTTTTTTTTTTTTAAGGTTTCCCGTGTGTGTGTGTGTGTGTGTGTGTGTGTGTGTGTGTGTGTGTGTGTGTGTGATGTGTATGTATGTGCTTTGGGATCCAAACGCAGGTCTTCTGGACTAGCAGCCACCCTTTTTAGCAGATGACTCATCTCTTCAGCACCCAGAAGCAGTATATTTTGAATGCAGTCTAGTGAACAAAATGCCCTAAAGCAGAGGAAAGGCTTGGGTATTGAAGAAGCAAAGAAGCAATCTCGGTTTCTATGACAGGTGACAAGAGAGAGGGAAATGCATGTGTTCTAGGGCAAATGAAGGAAGATGTGAAGGGGAGAGAGGTGTCTCTTTCAGTCCTCAGAGCACTGAGCTGAGGTTGAGGGATGCTTTCAAGTGTCTCCCAACTTGGAGTCGATGTGCTGAGTCCATTTCCATGGTCTGAAAGGCACTAAAAGCGTGACCAAGAAGAGGCCCTGCGGCCTTGCCGTTTTGGTTGTTTCTGATCTGATCTGAAGGAGCGACTTCAGATCAAAAGCTAGGGGTGGCATTCAGCTACACGCAAAGGAAACGACAATGATCAGTAATGTGCAAAATGGTGAGATTCTGCCCGAGGGGACCTGAAGTCCCCATGCCTATCAGCGTCTGTGTTTGCGTTTGGGTCGATTTCCATCTCCCAAGCTTAAATTTTGCTGAGAAGCTGGTCGGCGAGAAATAAATATAACATCAGAACCTTTGGCTCGAGCCGTGTCAGAGCGCTGTGGTGCTCATCCACAGAAGGGTACCAAGAAAGGGCAATGCTGGGGCCTTTTCCTGGATGCTGATGTGCTGAGGGAGCATGTGGGTGGTCCCCTCTCTGCTGGCTCTGAGAGTCTATTGCCCAAGGCAAATGAGCTTCTGCAGACCCTTAATCAGCAGGGTAGGAGTCCGGAGTGCCTTTGCTGCCCGGCTTCTCCATCACCATTTAGGGATAATGGGAAACAAACTGTTTGTTTTCTTTTATATTTTAAATCTTCAGCCTACATTTACAGCTGTGGAGAAGACAAATGACCCCACCATTATCGAGAGTGATTGGTGTAAGAACCGAGACGTGCCAAGTTTATGAATGGGACATTAGAGCCGGGGGTCTTCTCAGTGACCCGGATGCCCCAACCCACAATGTCTCTGCTCGGAATTCCTCCGCTTTTCTCATTGGTCCCATGAAAACACATTTGAAGCACAGTTCCGCTGTAGAAGCAATCGTCTTGCCTTTGTTTATTGACATTGCACACAACCATCCGGCCACCATCTGCACCTCGCATTTCTCTTCCTCTACTGGCAACAGGCTACCGTATTCTGTTCACCCTGCAGGTCCCTCTTCCCCCCCCCGCTTCCACTCACTGGTTTCCTGGTCGCAGTTGGCAGCTGGTGATGCGGCACACGGGTGTAAGTGCCCACGTTACAGTGACCAGTGTTTGGAGTGCCTTCCCCTCCTGGCACAGCCCTCAGTGCCTCTCCTTGCCTCCATTCAGCAGACTCCAGTTCTCTGCATATTGCCAGGATCTGCAGAGAAATGCTTCCTCCAGTTGAGTTCCACAGTAGTCTACAGAGCCCTGAGCCCGCGCTAGCCCTGCTCATAAAACCATCTGCCAAATGTTTTGGTAGCAGAAGCTACCCTCACTTCCCTTGTCTTCTAGAAGTTTCCATAACGAAACTTTCGCTTGAGGCTTGACTCGAGGCAAGTAAGGGTTCAGTTCGCCTCTGCCACCACCTACCATTCTCTCCCTGGTGTTGCTATAAGGTGAGATCATGTCTTCTTAGCCAGGCTGTAAACTTTTCGGCAGAAGGAAAACATCTAGTTAATTCTATATACATACCCTAATGGAGAAACTGAATATGTTGGTCTTTCAACTTGGCCTTGCATAGCGAGTAACTCCCAAATGCTATCTTTAGCACAGACCTCCCTGAACAATGGACCCATTGTCTTCCTCGGTATCTCCTGTCTGATGGCCCATAGGCAACACGAACAACACGTCTTCAGACATAAATCAAGCACCTTACCCTACTTCTGCTTTGGGTTTGCTTTGATTCTCCTACAGCCCTTTTCCAATGGAGGCCTTCAAAGCTCTTCTTCAAAGCTCATATCCCTATCTTTTATCTTGCATTTCCCACTAGCCCTTCATACATGGTAGAGCCACTCCTCGACATTTTTCCCATTGCCTTCTGCTCATTGGCCCCAAATTTCACCACCCATCTGACTTCTCCATTTGCCAAAACCATGGCACCTCTGACACTTTGTAGATGTCCATATATGCAGTGTCAGAGTTACCGTTTGGGTTTCAGGACACCCGAGATTCTTGAGAGATATGGTGTATTGTTTTAGAGAATAATTTTAGCTGATGCTTTTGAGCATTAGAACAGAATGTTATAAAATAGTAAATTTGAAATACAGTGGTTCTCTTTGAGACCCTCCAGGTGTGTGAGCTCCGTGTCCTCACTCAGGACCCCATTCAGCTCACGACACACACACCTCTCAGTGCAGCCTGTGTGACCCCCACTGGCCTTTCCATCTGGCTCGTCTCTCTCATTTTCACTATCTTTTCTCCAGGCCTACATTCTGCCTCACGTGCCTTGCCACACATTCGTTTTGTTTTTATTAACAGTTTCCCTTGCCAAGATTGCATTTGCTTTATCATTCGGATGCCCTCATGTACCCATTCTGCTACACTTAGCTGAAACTTCTCTCCAGATGGCCCCCTCAAGAGGTCTCTGCATTAGAATCGCTCCATTTCCCCTTTGTCTGTCTTTTCTTTCTCATATGGTACAAAATCACCTTGTCCCTATCTCTCCCTCCTGCGATGTATTAATGGACTCCATTTGGAAAATTTAACATTTTGACTTTTATGTTCCGAGGCACCCTGGAGAAGGAATTTTGGCTCTTCTATGGGTTTCTATGGAAAAAATCAATGTGCAGGGAATGAGCATCCCTGCCTACACAGGTCCTCAGTTTCTGCTCTTTCTGCACTCCCCTTTGGCCCCTCAACCAGGTGTGCATGGCTCTGTCTTCTGTGCCACAGCACTGGGGCCACAGCTAAGCACGGAGATTGTCACTGTGCAGCTGCATCCTCCAGATGCCACCCAGGCCTCTCTAGGGACACCTGCTCTGGTCATCCTCAAAAGACACTAAGCTGGCCTCTTGGGGCCTGGCTGCCCCATCCCATCTCACCTGTGTTTGCTGTTCTTCTGTCTTTAGATGCAAGGAAAGCTCCTAGCACTCCCCCTTGTCTTCTTTTGGAAGAGCATGCGCTCCTGCAGCCTGGGCGTCTGTGCTCCACGTCTAGAACCTGGCACTGCTTTCTTCTGTAGCAGGGGCTTCCCAAGGGTTGGAGGAGGATGGGTAATGAGATCGTGGCAGCGGCACCTAGGAATCTGTGTCTCATCAAGTCCTTTTGAGGTGAGGGTCGCCTCTGGGAGTCCCAGCACCATCCTCCTTCTATAGTTTGGCTGTCAAGGAAAGGACGCCATAGACATTCCCAGAGGACACCTGCTTCTCAGGGAATGGGTGTGACCTGACTTAACTAAGTCACCTGATGCCACGTGCACACCTGACATCTAGCAGAGGCCCTGCCCTTCTTTCCCAAATCACTCAGAGTGTGTGTGTTTTCCCAGAAAAGCTCTCTCCATCTGCCTGGGTTAGCCCACAGTGCACAGCGCTTCTGGGCTTTGATTTTCTCTGTGTTGTGGTTCCCAGGCTCTGACATTTCCTTTCCAAGACTGGACGCCATCATTATTACAGGTCTTCATGGAAACTCAAGTAATAGCAAACATGGTTTGTGAGGGTAATTAGTAGGCAAGAAAATAAACTATAAAACCGTGGACTCTGAAGCAGGGATTCTTCTTGGGAGGAAGGAGAGGGAAGTGAACAAAGGGGTCCTGCATGGGTGGTGGGAAAGGAGATGAAGAACTTGCTCTAAAAGGATCTGGGAGATGTGTCACGAGATAAGCGAGTCTCTGTCCTGCTCTATAACCCAAGTTTGTAAACTAATACTTCTGTGTGTGCATGTGCATGTACTTGTGTGTGCATGTGTGTGCATGCATGTGTGTATGTGTGTGCGTGTGAATGGTACTGGGTGTGGAATATAGGGTTCTACACATACTGTGCAGGAACTATGTCACTGAGCAACACTCATTCCCAGAATATGTTTCTTTATATACATTAGTATTTTTTCTCATTCCAAGGATAATTTCATGAAAAGCTCTTTAAAATATTGCAACTATTATTATTATAAAGTCTAGAAGAGAAATATGAAAATGGTGTGATGTTATCTCAGACAATGCAGGACAGTTTATGGCATCATCTGAAAGCCCACTGGCTGGCAGAGGCTGCTCTGGCTTCCTCTCTTGCTCTCTCTCCCTCTCTCTCCCAGGTGTCCCCTCTGCCATTCAAAGGCACCTGTGTTCACCAAGGACAGGGAGGGAGGTGAGCTGGTTAGCAGGCTGGACCATGGCTTGAGATTGATCATGGGTCTTCACAGAGGCATAGCATCTGACTTGGAATTCCCCTGCATGAGGTCCTCCGGGGGTGACATCATGCACATTCTGCAATGTGGCTCACTTTCAGTGCACAGATGCCAACGGTATGCACAGGAAACCAAGGAAGGAAAGGGAATGTAAGAAAACAATAGCTGCGCTTAAAAACTGCTCCTACTTTAAACAAAAGTGGAGCAGGCTGTTCCAAATTTCTGCTTATTAGGAAGGAGTTTTCAAGCATCCTTCGTAGACTTGTGACAGAGCTGGTTGCTACTGGTGCCTATTGGGCTGGTGATGTTTGCCGAGACAGTCCCCTTGAAGCGCAATCAACACAGTACAGAAAATTTCTTATAAAGAGCTAGAATGGCTGTGGCTTTGCCTACTTGGATAATAGCATCAATCTGGCCATCATTGAACTTGCTTAGCTGGTTTTATGCAGGGAAAGAACCTTGCCTAGGTTCCTTGGATGCTAAACACTGTGCCAGGGTGAGGAGAAAGAAGTGACCAGGTAGTCTGGGGTCAAAGTATTCAGTGGTCCCTATACTGACTTGGCCAAGATGGGCTTCATGTAAATATTCTTGATTAAGAGTTAATCTCAGCCGGGCGGTGGTGGCGCATGCCTTTAATCCCAGCACTCGGGAGGCAGAGGCAGGCGGATCTCTGTGAGTTCGAGACCAGCCTGGTCTACAGAGCTAGTTCCAGGACAGGTTCCAAAGCCACAGAAAAACCCTGTCTCAAAAAACCAAAAAAAAAAAAAAAGAGTTAATCTCAATGAGGAGACTTGGAAAGGGTAAAAAAAATGGCAGTCACATGAGAAAAGTATTAGGGTTTGCAGATGTAATGAATCAACAGAAGAAGCAAACAGTAAACTTGGAAGAAGAGAGATCCTTCCCCATCTCTGAACTCAACGGATTTGCCTTGGTTCAGCCTTCTCCTCTTGAGTCCAAACACTACATTAAGTCAGAATGTTCCTGCCCTGGAATGGTAATCTAATAATCCCCAAAACACTTGGGAGATGAAGTCCCATTTGCTCCTTTCACATTCGGCCCTTAGAAAACACTGCCCTTTGGACGTTTATCTCCAGCTTCTTGGATTTAGTCACCAAGGAGACAGCAGCTTTGCTGCGGTCCATAAAGAATGCACAGGCTCCCTTCAGGCAGTTCCAGGCAGCTCTCTCCTGGACTCAAACTTCTAATCTTCATGGTTAACCCGGACCCTTAACCTCCTTTCCAAATCACAACGGGTATGTAGACAGGGAGGTGACGCTGTGTAAGCTGGGAACAATGCTCTTGGCCACGGCTTCTTTTCCTCTCCGGTTTAGTCCTGAGGGATGAGGCTTTTCTACTTCTTTGAACCTCACGAGTCCTGAGGTTTTATTGCAAAAAGAAGAATTCTGTGTGGTTTTAAAAGGCCAGTCACTTTGAGTAATCCAAACCCTCACTTATCTAAACACAGAGGCTGAGGACCTCTTAGCAAACAGGGTCCCCTGTGATACAGATTTTGGCAAAGGTTTGTTATCTGTCCTGCGCTCTTGCCCATATTTTTACTTAGCAAGTCTGTTCGTCATGTTTCCAAGTCACCTTGTCCTTGTTAGAAACCCTCATGGATGTGCATTTGTGTACACGCATGCAGGTGTATGACCATGTGCAAGTGAGCATGCACACAGGGTCATGTTAGAGACAGGGAAGGAGTTGGCTGTTTGCTAAACCCTGCAGCAAATGAGGTTTGGGGATAATTAAGAGAAATCTCCCTTGGCAGAAACGTGCCTCTTTCGGGTCTGCTTCTCATTTTGGACAATTGGAAAAGGCGATCACTCAAGTTTTATTGATGCCAAAAGTTTTTCACAGTCATCAATATAGGCTACGAAAATGAAGTTGTTGACATCTTATTTCTGGCTTTTTTTCTTTCAGATAATTTTGCACTCTCTAGCATCATATATTTTGAACCACGGAAGTTTCATCCCATAAGTGAACATTTCCAACACATTGTACATTACAGCTTTTGTGATCTGCCAGTCACATCTGTATCAATCAAACCTATTCAGTGCAGTAAGACTGATCTGTCTGATATTAATCTTCCTCAAAGAGGCATGACATAAAACTTGCAATCACACACATACATGCCTTTAGCTATTCGTAACAGAGAATATATATATATATATATATATATATATATATATATATATACACACACACTTTGGAAACCAGTTTCCAGGCCTTTGAGGATTTGGCCCACTCCTTCAAGCTGTACTTAAGTGATATCTTCTATGCTATTTTTATTTTGTCTCTTGGGTTCATAGGTTGGGGCTTTGGCTAGAGAGTTTACTCCTCGTGTTTCAGCTCTCTGGGTCAGAAGTCTCAGCTCCCACGTGTCTATCCTTGGTGCTTGGCTTCTGCTAGTGTGTGAAATATGGGTACAGTATGGGCTGAAAAGTAAGGGTATGATACAGTATGGGCTGGGAAAGAGCAACTATTTTCTCCCTCCAGTTGCAGGGTGAAAGTAGTCTTCCATAGCCACCATAAGAAGACCAGTCTAAGGGCCGGGTGGTGTTGGCGCACGCCTTTAATCCCAGCACTCGGGAGGCAGAGGCAGGTGGATCTCTGGGAGTTCGAAGCCAGCCTGGTCTACAAGAGCTAGTTCCGGGATAGGCACCAAAGCTACAGAGAAACCCTGTCTCGAAAAATAAATAAATAAATAAATAAATAAATAGACCAGTCTAATAAATTATGGTTTGGGTGTGGACAGAAGACCAGCTAAATCAGTGTAGAGATGCCTCCTGCACGCTCAGGACAGATAGGGTTCGTAGCCCTAAGTATCTGCTCTCAGGTGAGACAAGCAGGATGGTCTTATAAAGTGACACCATTTCCCTCAGGCCACCTCTTGGAAGGATCAGACTGGATACCAGGTGCACAGGAAGCTGAGTCACGAGCGGCACTGTGGCTGCTATTAGTGGGGAATACGGCCTCGGGTTAGCTCATGGGGCTGCCAGAGTGCACACCATAAAAGCATAGATACTTGCTACTACAGGAAGGAAATGGAGTGACCCGCTACAGTAATATTAGCTACTGAATAATGGTGCTGGCCATCTCTGATTTAAAATCAGAGCTGAATAGTAGAATAACGGGATGCTCTGAAGAAATATGTTGGGGCACAAGGATGAGCTAATCACTTTCTACTGTTGCTAAGCCTGAGGCCAAATTCACAAACTGAAGTTTCCTCAAGTCAAACTCTGCACCTCTGAATGACTTTTATTTATTAATTGCTCTGTGCTTTTATTTATTAAATGCTGCTATTACTGCATTTATTACTCTCCTTGGAAGTCCGTATGCATTTTGTATATATTCTACATGAGAGAGAGAGAGAGAGAGAGAGAGAGAGAGAGAGAGAGAGAGAGAGAGAGAGAGAAAGCATGCATGCCTCTTTTGTGTGTTCTTGAAGGAGGAGCTAAATTTAAGTAAGACTCTCAGGGCTGTAAAAGAGTTTAACAAGATCTGGACACTTTTTCCATCTCCTCCATCTCCTATCTAATTGTGTGCCTTTCCCTCCAGATGTGTATAATGGACTATCGGTTGCATGGAAACCTCTCTGGCCACTTACCTCAACTGCGCAAATCAGTGGTGTTGTAAACCAGACATCTCCAAGTATCTCTGTGGGCCAATCCATACCCCAGAGCCCTAGCTCTAGGCACAACCAGAGTGGGAACTGTATCAAATGTTAGGAGAGCCTGGATGCTCCAACGTATTGCCGGGAAGGCTGTCCTGGCTGACTGGACTAATAAAACCCTGTTGACAGGAAAGGATATTATAAAAGTATACATGGCTGATATTAATAACTCTACCCTAACTATTTATGACATTGAGATTGGCCTAACAGAGAATTCATAATTCTGCAAGAATTCCACCCAATTCTGTTTGTGGGCTGGCTTTCCTGGCCTTCCAACTGACACGCTTTGCCCAGTGTTCCATGGCCTGAATAATTTCTTGCTTGTCCTGTCAAGGTCTCATCCAACACATTAAAACCCACAAATATGAATGTGGTGACTCCTGAAGGTTAAAGGTTTCTTTTTTAAATATTGTTTTTACTGTAAACAATGAGACTACAGGGCTGATCTGCACCTTCAAAGTTTCAGTGCAGTGGCCTCCTGCAAGAGCCTTGGCTAGCCAAGCTAATAGGCCAGCATGCTGACTAAACTCGGCCCTCCCTTTTCCCTGGATTTTAAAGGTGAGACATACATACATGAAATCCGGCACTACACTATTGCTAGCCAACCATTTGCAGAGAGTCTGTGAGAAGAAGCCTTTGGACAGCAGCTGTAAAAGCAGAATGACATTTGATTGGCAGAAACAGGCGATACAGAAGAGACAAAAAGACGCCGGGTTTCCATGAATGGAGCAAGGAGGGCTTGCACCTGCCTTAGAGGGTAGTGTGATGCTCACTGCTGCGTTGGCCAGGGCTGGCATCATCTCCCTTTGCTACTCGTCATGGTGAACTATGCCAGTGTGGTACTCTCGGGCCGTGGTACTCTCCACTTTCACCGCTACATTGAAAAGCCACTGGCGGAATGAAGCCGCAGGCCTGTGCAGAGGAAGACAGGGGACCTGGGCCTGAGGACCACATTCTTTTCCCTTTTTTCATCTCCTTCCCTTCTGCGTGACACCACATCCCTCTGGTGTCTTATCAGCTCGCTCCCCGGTTGGACAGAGAAAATAAGCCTCCTGGTCTACCTCTCTAAGGGAAAATCCGAGCAATCACATTTCTGGCTCAGAATGAAGCTTGTTTAGCATAATAAGTTGGCGACTTTGTGAGCAAAAAAGTTCTGCCAGAAGATCTCTGTGTTCACGGGGTTGTCAGAATCAATTCTGAGCTTGTCTCCGTGCTTGCGGGTATTTACAATCACGGAATTTACAATCTCTGAAGGTCAGCAATGGGGGAAACAGCCTGGGGAGCAGGCTCAGAAGGTGTGAACAACCACCCCTGTTTTGTTCCTGCACACCCAAGCTCCATCACAGCATCTTGGGGAGACGCTTTCCTAATCCAACCTCAGAGGTGAGAAACCAGGGCCCAGAAGTGCCTATTTCTATGTAGGCGCAGTGTGAGGCAGAGCTGATCTGGGTACCATTTGAGCTTAGGCTCGATGGCCCTGATCTGTACCCAATCCCCCATTTACATCCTTGCCTCTTTGCCACCTCTGTATCTTTCTTTTCATCTGATGAACCTTTGGGTACTTTTGGAGTTATTTCCAGATTCTGTTCAAGTTGATTTGCTTTTCCAGAAGAATAGTCTGAGATCAATATCTGGAATTGACTTCTGCTTTTTAGGAGGAAGTAAGAAGGAAGGAAGGAAGAGGAAGACTGCCCCGAGAAGACCTGTGCTTGGGTTTTCAGTACCCTAGACTTGTGTCTTATGGAGTGAAGTAGAGAAGTTGCTCTTGACCTCCTGGTGTGGTCACTTCTGGAGCTACCAAGGCCTCTCCTGGCAAAGGGACAGCAGCTGACACAGAGCTATTCCAGGAGTGTGAGGCCATCTGTTCCAACCAGGAACAGAGAGTGGGGACAGGATGGACCTTTAGGAGCTCCAACCCATCCTTCAGCTTCTCTTTCTTCCCACTGTGATGCACATGGGCTCTGCCACCCCATGCCCCCATACACAGGCTCGAAGACATCAGACTGAGAAGTGAAAGTCTCTCTTGTCTCTGACTTCTGTTTTCCAATGGGGTGAGTTGCTTCAGGGCTTCCAGTTGGAAGCCCATGCTTCACGCTGGAGCCTTCCAATTCAGAAGTCAAAGGGAGTCCAAGGACTGGCCAGAGGCCGCTTATCTGTCAGCCTTCCTGGAGAAGGAGGAAGTCTTCCTTTCCTTCCTGATAATCTTTTCCTCCCATTTGTGATGTCAGGAACGCTAGGAACCCCACCTCGTTTAGGGGAAAAATCTTACACAACCATCTGGCCTTTAAGCCTCCCAATAAAGTGCATATTAACACTTAAACAAAAGGCACGCCGTTTGTTTATTGCTGCCTTATGGCTATCTAGAAGCCAAGAGGCATGACACACAGCGCATAGTGAGCTGAGGAGCAGCAGAGAGTGGCTTGTGGGAACAATGTCCTCACAACCAAACCAGACAGTCCCACACTTTATCAGCTCGAGAGGACAAAGGAGGCCACATTTCTGTTTGGATCCCATAAACACTAGATTCCCTTACAATGGCACCCCCTCCCTTCCACATCCCCCTCAGCAGCGGGAGCTCCTGCACTGCCATGGGACTCCACGGCGTAGACATTCCCAGGAGTCCAGAGGCAAGCACACCCGTTCTCTGCTTGATGTCCAGCCAGCTGGCCTGAGTGGGTGTAGGGACCTTGTGCATGGAGGTCGGACTCAGAACTCTAGCCTAAAGGGTGTTTGCATCCCTCTCTGACAGCTGTCATGGTACAAATTGCTACACAGATGTGCTGCCCTCCATGAAAACATAATGAAGCTACTGTGTGGCTTTTCTGAGAATCCAAATGTGTCCTTAGACTCTCACGGGGCTGAGACATGTAGGGTATATTACAGACAATTTTCCTGAGTTCTGAAAAACAGTAGTTAGCTTTTGGTTTGTTTTCAAAGATAGGCCCTTTCCTCCTGGGCACACACAAGTGACATATAAAGAGGAGACCTAGTGTAAGTGAGAATGAGGTGCCTCCTGCTCATGTGACCATGGAAAGTGACAAAAAATGTCCCTTTCAGGAAGGATCCCATTACCCTTTCTGGTACCTGATCTTGAATGGGCCATCTAGGCTGACCTATGTTTCCTATCTACAAACATCTCTGAAGGGGACAAGGAGGCCATTTCTCTGCATCCTTTCTTTCCAGGTGCATCCCTGTCTTTTAACCCATGGGAGTAACCGAGGGGAAAGGATTCAAATCCAACCCCAGTGGCCCCCGTATGAGTTATGCTCATATAGCTGTGACCAAAAATACCAAGAGGGAGCTTTAAAGGTTCCTTTGAAGTTTATTTGGGTTGCTAGTGTCAGAGATTTTGGTTTATGGCCCTTGATTGCATTGCTTCTCGGTCCATGGTGAAGTGAGTGGATGTTCACCAAAGCAGGGAGATACCCACTGCCAGCATCCGAGTGGTAACAGGATCACACCAAAGGGATGCTATTCTAGAGAGCAAACACAGAGATATGGAGGGACCAAGGACTAGATAGAACCTACAAAGGTCAGTCCCCAGTGACCCATGCCCTCTAGCCTGATTTCCCCTCTCAGTTCCACATCCTTCCCAAAGTGCCTCCAGCCGGAAATGAAGCATTCAAATGCAAGTTAGCATGTGAAGGACATTTCATATTCAAATCATGAACGTGTCCAGTGTGCCGTTGACATTCAGTTCTGAGTTAGAGAGCCAGTGCCAAGCCAGGCCTTAGTCCCTCTTGACGAAGAGTCCTAGAGTCTCAAGTTTGGTTTGAAGGAAGCTCATCAGGTGCTCTTCTTAGGAGGAAGGTTGACTCAAGCACCCACCGTAGGCAATGATCTCACCGGTTACAGCAGGAGAAGGAAAGTGTCAAATCTGAGAAAGGCGGAGAGCTTTCCTGCCACTTGTCAAGGCGGAGGGTCTAGGCACCAGCTCATCTCTGTTTGCTTTGTAACTTGTGTCAGCAAAGCTAAATGCAAAAATCTACTAGTAACTGTGTGCACTGGAGATTCATGAGTAACAGCATGGCCCTTGATGGGCTGGAAAGAGGGTGATGGCCTCGCTGGGAACAACCCTAGTAAGGTGCAACCTCAAGCAGCAAGCACTGAAGAAATAGATAAGAACCCAAGGAACAAGTGGGTTACTTTGGAGTCCCTTTCCTGTGGGATTAGGACATAGGAGACTCTTCGTGATGCTGCCGTCATGGACGTGCTCTCTGTGACTGTCAGGAGCATCTGTTTCTAAGTTAGTTTGGTGATGTGACACTATACGACGAGGGAGAGACTTGGTTTAGGTTCACGCTGGTTTCTAGGGCCGAGTGTAGATGCTCAGTCCCCAGCTAGAGCCTCCATACATGCATATGAAGTGTGATGCAGTCAGATTCCAGCTCTCTTCTTTCCCATGCACATCTGATCAAACCACACCATTCTCCTTGACCTAGAATCAGTAGACAACTGAGAATGTGTGCCTTTATCATTGGCAAGAGCCCCTAATAAGATGGGAACTGTCTCCCACTAGCTGGCATGGCCTGGGCAAAAGCAACACTTGACTGACTTGTGCCAGTGTGAAGATTGTCCCTGTACAGTGTATTTTAATCATATTCTTTCCTCTTCCTACCTCCTTCTGATGGAGGAGGGTCATCTGTCTATGTGTTACTTTCATTGGTTAATAAAGAAACTGCCTTGGCTTTTTGATAGGGCAGGATTTAGATAGGTGGAGTAGACAGAACAGAATTCCAGGAGGAAGAAAACAGTGAGGCAGATGCCATGGAGCCAGCCGCCAGGCCAGACATGCTGAATCTTTCCCAGTAAGCCACCACCTCATGGTGCTACGCAGATTATTAGAAATAGGTTAATCAAGATGTGAGAATTAGCCAATAAGAGGCTAGAACTAATGGGCCAGGCAGTGTTTAAAAAAATACAATTTGTGTGTTATTATCTCGGGTGTAAAGCTAGCAGTTCAGGACCTGGGCGGGACGAAAAGAAGGCCTGCTCACTTTATCACTACGTCCTTCCCCACCCTTTCTCAGGTTCATTTTCTCTCTTTCAAAAAACAAAACAAAACAAAAGACTAAGAAGATCAAAACAGACAAACAGCATCCAGTAAGATAAAAAGAATACCAAACCCAAACAAATAACAACAACAAAGCACACAGTAATATGTGGAGTCCGTTTTGTTTTGGTTTACTGCTTCTGGGCATGGGCTCTGGCCTGGAAGGGCTTAATCTTTGAAAGCCCCATTGGTTAAGAGCATTCCAGCAATGACTGCGTGCAGTATGGAGAAACCAACACAAACACCTTGATTAAAGCATGTCTGTCATCGATTAGAAAGTTCAACCCTGGAAACTACTCATGAAATCCTGTTTAGGTTATCAGTTAGCTAGGGCTTATATTTCAAAACTTATTAGCTTCTTTTCAAAATCCCAGACTCTCCCAGTTCCTCATATACGCAGGGTTGAGAACACTATGCTCTAATGATTCTTCTAGTAACAGGACCCTCAGGGGCCTTCCAGACAGTGAGCTTTTAAAATGTGTCTTCAAAACATTAACTCGTGGGCCTTAGATGTCTCGCTGGTATATTGCGCACAAGGTCAAAACAAGCACGCTGGCCTCCAGTCAACACAAAGGACCCTGGGTTGGAGTCTGTCCTGAGCTGAAGTACAGCTACCAGGCAAAAACATCCCAGAGCAGAAGATGAGACAAACCAGGATATTCTCAGAGGAAAATGCTGGATTTAACCAAGAAGAAAATGCTTACACACTCACGTAGTCTTTTCTGTCATGTAGCTCCTTTCCCATCCAGCACCCTATTCTCGGGGCATGGGAAAGACAGAGTGGGTACAAGGCAAGGAAGAAACAGCATGCATAGGGGAGCAGCTTTCTGATCCCCTTCGCCTGTGGAAAGAGGGAGTTGTGCCTCTCCAATCTGCAGTTGTAGTTAGTGATTTGGCACCTAGAAAGGTAAATTCAGGTTGGGTTAGGGCATCTAATCCAGCATGACTGGTGTTCTTATAAGGACTATATGTACACAGAGGGATGACTATATGAAGACACAAGAAGACAGATGATGCATGTCCACGGGAGCTGCCCCAGTAGAAGCTGGCTCTAACACTTGAAAGATGCAAAAACATATTTCTGTTCTTATTACCCCTAGATCATGGTGTTTACTGTAACAGCCTGAATTAGTGCAGGTGGTGACTTATTTCCCTTGGTTTCTCCTAGTGCCCATGCCTGGGTCTTTGATGTATTTATGCTCATTTAGTAAAATGACACTGTACATGTGTGGCTGGCTTTCTTTCTATATCCTGTGTTTCCCATACTCTTAATTTTTTACTTACAGGTCCTGGGTCTTGTCGTTATCTTCTCTCTCTCTCTCTCTCTCTCTCTCTCTCTCTCTTTCTCTCTCTTTCTCTCTCCATCCATCCATCCATCCATCCATCCATCCATCCATCCATCCATCCATCCTGTCCATTGAGTTGTGGGTGTCCAGGCACACTGAAGAGCAGGCCGGTGTTTGCAAGGACAATGATTTGAAGAGTGTTAGGTTTGGAGAGCTGGCCAGCATCTTCAGCCTGAAAATAGAATGAGGCTAAACCATGTTTTGCATGTGGGCTCCTCAAGGGGGAAATCTTTCATGTTCAAGTGAGACCACTTGCAAGGCAGTCAGAATCCTGAATTCCTCTCCCAGACCTGTGTCATGTAACTCTCTCGAAACCTGGCTTTCACTTCTACCATATAGACCAGATTGTTTCTAGGGTGGTGCTCCTAGGACTGCTCTGTAAGTCTCATGTGGATTTGTAAAGCTGAAGGTTTGCATTCAGTAGGTCTAAGCAATGTCCATAGCTAGAACATCTAGCCAGGCTTGGGAGCTGCTGCCGATGCAGGGTGGGGTCATATTTGCCCAGTAGGACAGAGTGTTCATGCGTGCTCTGAGCTACATCCATTTCATGAGTGACAGTGGCCTGGCCTTTCATCTCACATTCTGCTCCACAGGCACTGTGACCAGGGACAAACAATTTGGACACAGGGACAGATATAGGAAGAGAATGCATGGGGCTAGCTGGATGGAAGCTGGACCCAGATAGCACCTCACTGTTGTGGGAGCTCCTTCCGCTCCTTCAGCCAATAGCCGCTGAGATACCAGCCCAGCCCATTGGGGCGTGGTCTCTCTCCCTTTAAAAAAGCGGCCACTTCCCTCCATTTGCTCTCTGGTTTCTGGCTCTGCTTCCGGCGACTAGGCTCCCTTCCTGATTGTGCAGAGGGCTGTTGTCTGGGACAGTGATCTGTAAGTTTTTCCCCCTTAAATAAATAACCATTCTATTAATCATAATTCCAAACTGGTGTGGGATTGTTTGACTTACACCTTCACCTCACATCTTGTGAGTCTTGACAGTCTAGACATCAGTTTATTTCCTACAAAATGGGTCCATAGACCTACCTTGAATGGCTTTGATAGGGATTGATGTGATGGCTAATTGTTTTTTGTCAGCTTAAGAGAATATAAAATCACCTAGGAAACAAGCCTCTGAGAGTGCCATTTCAAAAAGTATTTACTGAGGTGGGAAGAATGGAGGCGTGGGCAGGACCAGGATGGCAGAAAAAGAAGAAGGCCAACTGAGCACCAGTGTTTGGCTATTTCTGTTTCTTGGTTGCACACTCGGTGTGAGCAGCCTCCCCACTACCCCGTCCCCACACCTTCCTAGCCATAATTGACTGTCCTCTCATGCCAATAGCCAAAAAATCCCTTCCTTTAAAAAAGATTTTATTATTCTTTGAGAACTTTATAGAACATATTTTTATCATATTCCTTCTCCTCCCATAATCCTTCCTGCTTTGCTTTCTTAAGTTGCTTTTATTAGGAAAGTAATTGGTACAACAGATAAAATAACATATATGGAATTATGCATAATATGGCCAGGAACCAGAGGAATGTCTGACAAAAGCTGGGCCCTTTTTTTTCTTATCTATACTCAGAAAACCTACAATCCATGTAGGAAAGTCCTGAAAGCAAGTTGTGGAAGGAAATGCATGCAGTGAGGTGGAGCTGAGCTAAAGGAGTTGGGGAGCTGGGGTCTGCTCCCCAGGAAGACCTGTGTTTTCAGGACAGGGCTCTGTCCAGTTGAGCTACAGCCACACTGCCTGGAGAATGCAGGGGGTGATGGAGCAGAGCATACAGGTAAGGGGCCAAGAGGTGGGCTTCCAAGGGAGGGGAGACAGAACACACTGGTATAAAGGGTTCAAGGGTATCAATGGATCAATAAGGGTTAAATAGCATGGGAGATGGGAGTTCAGGATTGAGGAGAGAATGTAGTTAGGGATGAATACCACTAAAGACCTTTCAAAGATATTGTATGAAAGCCCACGTCTACTGTAGAAGCTTCCTGAATACACATATATAAAACAAGTTAAAATAGAGGTATCCAAAACTGGGACCACAGTGCTCCTATTAGATACCACAGGCCAACACACAAAATGCCCAGTGCCAGGAATGGCTTACTTACGTTGGAGTTGTTGACCAGTGAAGTCCTAGGGAATGCCAAACAGTACAGGCTCTTGCAATGGTATTGGTTACTCTCCACAACTCGACAGTAAGACCCTATCATCGAAGACCCATGTCCTTGAATCACAGAACATGGAGATTACAAGATGTTACTGACCTAAAGCATCATCTCCACTGCTAGCTTTCATAGTGCTGTAAGGTGCTATGCATGCTACCAGAAGAGAAAAATAATCCTCAGTTTTATCTAGTTGTAAACCCTGTGAGTAAAAGTGACAACTGTCCTGAAGAGACATGCTCATTGATGCAGCAGTGGCATTAATGTCATGAGAGCAACAAACCACTTTTTGATTGCATGAAACCCATACCTTGAACTATTGTTGGACTATGAACCTATGGCTAGAGAGATCACAGGCCCTGAATGAGAACCTATTACTATTAATCTGTTAAATGGGTACAATATTAAATTGATGCCTAATGACTCACCATTATTCCCATAGATTAATGCATTTCTCAACACCCTTTAGAGAAGTTTCTATTTGCAGTAGATGGTGATTAACACAGACCCTTAACTGGCCAAGGTGCAGAAAATAAGCCCTAAATGGGACAGTCACATCACACACCCTCCTCCCAAGGCTCAGGTATCATTGTGAAAGAGGGGCAGAGTCAGAGGCAGTAGGTAAGTTGAGGTGGTGGTTGAATACAAGGACACAGTGTCCTTCAGACTCACACAGCAGGGAAGTGCACACTTCCCTACGAACTGAACTCACATCCATTGTACTAGCCTGCACAGCACTGGGCAAGCTCACTGCAGACCAAATCCCAGCATGGAGAGGAGAAAAGGGCCTGAAATCCCACCTCTGGTCAAGGCAATGGATACTTGCTGGGAGAGGAAGAGTCGGTCTTGAGTGTTGCTTCAGTAAGTTGATCACACTCCAGCGGAAGGCTACACATCCAAGAACATATGGGCAGTACAAACTGGGTTTGATGGGGGAGGGAGGAATAAGAGACAAGGTTGGGTTGGTAAGGAGGGGGAGAGATCTTGGAGGAGTCAAGAAGGGTAAATATAATCAAAATACATGGCGTTAAAGACCTAATAGAAATATATTTTCTATATTTCATTAGCCTTAGACAAAAAGGAAACAGTGAGATTTCCAAGTGTCCAGTGAGAAGTCTTGACAGAAAGTCACCTTTAGGGCAGAGTCTGGAGGCTCTCAGGTGGACAGAGCAGAAGACAGAATGTCGGGCTACAGTAGGAGGAGTTAGAGTTGTGGCCTCTGCATCCCACTCAGAGCTTTGTTCAATGAGCCCCTCCTGTAACTGGGAAATAGAAGCTCGAGAATCCTGTAAGGAAACGATTTGCTATCCGAGGAGAGGAAGAAAAAGTGTCGGCCATGAAAGATCAAAACACCAGGTTGTACACACGGTGGTGTATCCTGCAGTCCATGTCACAGCCAGGCTGCTGTCGGAGCTCCAAGTGGAGGAATTAAATGCCCGCTCAAGACCATCAAGTCCTAGATTTCCAGAAGAAGCAAATGTGAAATGACTGCTGAGGGGAAACTTTCACAGGCCTGGGGTCAAGAGAGCCCTGCACTAAAGCTAACTGCGCTGGCGATCAGAATTACAGACCGCCACTCAAGTCAGTGAGGGACAACAGGAGAGTGGAAGCAGCAGGGAGCAGCACAGTGTCTCCCTCCACACCCACGAGACCCAGCCAGTCTGCAGCCAGCACAGGCACCAGGGCACGACAAAGCACCCCGGAGACAAAGGAACCAAAGGCACGGTGGAGTGTTAGTCAGGGGAAACGATCTGAACAAAGGCAATGCAGAAGTCCTCAAATGGAAGGAATTCAGTGGTGGGATGAGGTATCGATCGAGGGCTGGAAGCTTAGAAAACTGGAAAGTAGGGTTCAAGGCATTAGGATGCTGGCGAATTACAAAAATAATAATGGCAGGGACGATTAAGAGGCACGAAGGAAAGGGGATTGATTCTTCACAGTATGAAGAATGAAAGGGAAGGACAAAGCAAAGAGAGTCAGAAATATCTAAAGAAATAATGAGCTGAAGGATTAAGGGGGTAGCTACATGTTCAGGATCTAAGCGAAATGAATGAAAACAGAAGTATATGAAATCAGTGGAAACTGGAGACTGTGAGAGAAAGAACTACAGCCCTCACAAAGACAGCTGTGTGCACAGATGATACTAGCTTAGAATTAATAAGCTAACACCGAGAGAATTGCCAGTAAGTCAGTGACTGAAAGGGTCTCCCACCGGAAGATGGGCTGCAACGGGAAGGAACTGAGTCTAAAGAAGGAGTTGGTTGAAAAACAAACAAACAAACAAACAAAAACAAAACCTCACATACTAGAAAATGTATAAAAATTACTGGGGGCGGGGGAGACTTGGAATGTTGATAAAGTAGGTGCAGCTGTGGTGTGATGGAGCTATGGCTTCATACAGAATGTTCCCCATGGGCCCTGTGTTAAAAGTTTGGTCTCTTGAGTGACTGTGCTGTGGACCTTTAGGAGATGGGACCTGCCAGGAGGTCCCTAAGTTGCAGAGGGCGTGCCTTTGAAGGAGGTTGTGATGAGGGCTCCTCATTTTGCTTTCAACAAATGGCGCCCAGACGTGTGGACAACTGAATCCACAAAAAGCCTGATAAAACTTGGGAAAGAATGGAATGAAGCATGTTTTCTTGGTAGCAGCGATTTCTCGGGTCTGCTCTGCTTGCTAAAAGCAAGCAAGTGCTCTCACTAAGAGAGGCTTCCTGACTCAGCTTCAGCTGCAAAATCCTGCAGCTCATTAAGAGGTCCTGCCACAAAACACTTAAACAGTGTTGATGAAAAGCTAAACGCATGCTTTTCGGTTTTCAGCCTTAGCAGGAAGGAAGCTGAGCCATTTTAAAAATGCCAGCTTTCTGGGCTGTCCTGCCAGGGAAAACTCTGACTCTTTTACGCAGGCGGTTCATGTGCTTTGCAAGCACAGGCTGCTGAAGCTCGCTTGCTGGCAGGGACCTTGAAATGCCATAGAGTTGTGGCGGTAAACGTGGCTACAGCCAGTGCCTCAGCCATGAGGCTGGAAAGCTAAGGAATGGGCTGGATCCAGCTATCAAAGCCCACGGCTTTAGTCCTACTGATATTGCTTGGTAATTTAAAGGCTCGTGTGGTCAGAAAAAGAGAGATATACAGTAAAGAGAGATTCAAAGACAAAGAAAATTTCTAAATGGTTTAAACTGTGTTAAAAATATATGCAAGTTAAAAGTTCGTAAAAGTAAAAAAGGAAGAAAGAGAGTAGTTGGGTGTGGTAGTACACACCTTTAATCCCAACACTTGGGAGGCAGAGGGAGATTGACCTCTGTGACTTCAAGGTGTGGTAGCACATGCCTTTAATCCCAGTGCCTAGAAGGCAGAGACAAACAGATCTCTGTGAGTTCAAGGTGTGGTAGCATACACCTTTAATCCCAATGCCTGGGAGGCAGAGACAGGCGGATCTCTGAGAGTTCAAGGATAGCCTGGTCTACAGAGTTATTCCAGGACAAAGATACAGAGAATATAAAATAAAAGTAAAAATAAACAAAATAGAGGTTAAAATAAAGCGTACAAAAATGGAAAATACACAGAGAATCTTGATACTGTATGCTATTATGCTCTCTTTGAATTGTTTAAATGCTGAGGAAGGAGCAACAGCTGCTAAAAGATATTTGTTTATAAATGCTGCTGAACTAATCCAACATAGATATTATCAAAATGCCTTGACTTTGAAATTTGGATCTAAGGACATGATACTTTGGAAAGGAATTTCTTATTTTGTTTTCACAGAGGGTGCGAGTCTGTGGATTTCTTCTATCCGAATATGGTGTGATGGACCACGCCCTCCTGAAGGGTTACTGTAAACATCTTCAGAAAATTGCTTCGCTCAACTGCCAACTGAGATGAAACTAGCACACAGGTTATACCATGAAAGACCTAATTAACGACGCCCCCATTCAGCAGGAAGCAGTTTGGAGAGAAAAAACTGCGCCCATGTTCCCAAATATGGTTTATAAATGTTCTTTTAAAATTAAAGGGGGGAATATGATATAGATATAAATAATTTGCATTTATATAGATTTTGCTTTATGGATAGAGATTTAAGGTCACTTTTGTTATATGTATATGTATTTCTGCTCTTGATTGAGGTATTGTGATTGTGTAGTTCATTTAAAAATGTAATGTATATAGTTGTTAATGGATAATCAATAATAGTCAAGCTTGTAGCATGTTAGTTAAGACTTTCTAGATGTACATAGATATATTTTAGATAGGCATTCTTCATATCTTTCAAGGATTATAGAATATGGCATTTTAAATGTTTTAATAACTTAGGGATTTTCATGACAATGAGACACTCTGCTCCTGGCAGCACCAATCTACTTCAAGAAGAAGATGGGCATCGAAGAGGATCCTTATGGAGTTTGATAGCCATTTGGGCAAGAAACTGCTCTTGCCTGGACTATTGCATAAACTGGACACAGAGAACCCACAGAGAGAGGACTACTGAACTTGCCTAAAGGTGAGATGATCTTTCGGGGTTCCTGATTCATGAAGGAGTCTGCGAGACATTCTGCAGGACAAGCAGATAGTGACTGCCTTTGAAATTTCCTGCTTTGTGGAAATGTCTGCTGGAAACTATGGGCCAGTAGGCCGAGGATGGATGCCCCAACGGTACAGAGGAACTTTGGGTGACTGTCCAGGCAGCAAGATGTCTATGTCATTTCTAGAGTTTAAAACTTGCTTATTTCTTGTTTGCTTAGATAATATTGTATCTTTCTGGAGTCTTTGATGGAGTTAAGAATAGTTAGTTATAGCTATACTTTTCCTTAGTTATGATAAAGATTATTGTAATTTTTACTGATAACTGTTTTGTTATATGTAATTTTGCTATGTTAAAGTTAAAGCCTTTCCTTTTTGTTTAAACAGAAAAAGGGGAAGTGATGTGGGAGTGTCATATATCAATCTGTTGATTTCATTGGTTAAGCAATAAAGAAACTGCTTGGCCCTCATAGGTTAAAACATAGGTGGGAGGAATAAACAGAATAGCATACTGGGAGGAAGAGGAAGTGAGCTCAGACTTGACAGCTCTGCCCTCTGGAGCAGAGAAGCCATGCTCCAGTCTCCTGGACAGACGTGAGCGATGAAGCTCCAATCCAAGATGGACGTAGGCTAGAATCTTCCCGGTAAGCGCACCTTGGGGTGCTTACACAGATGATTAGAAATGGGCTAGTCCAGGTGTGAGAGTTAGCCGAGAAGAGGCTAGATATAATGGGCAAGCAGTGTTTAAAGGAATATAGTTTGTGTGTTGTTATTTCGGGCATAAGCTAGCCGAGCAGGCGGCCGGGGTGTTTGGGGACGCAGCCCCGGCCGCCCCTATTTCAACAGAGATGGAAACACCTCGAAGAAATATGCACCAAGCAATGGAAAGAAATCATAGTAACATTAATATGAACTAAAACCAGAGGGTAAGATGCCAAGTTCTCTTGTCGGTCTGAGAAGCAGACAGTTGTGGGGACTCAGCACATTTGCAGAGCTCTCATTTCACAGCAGGGCGCCCTTTCAGCTCTGTCTTGTTGTAGAGTGTCTTTATAAAGTGAAAAAGTCCAAAACTTTTCAGTCCCCCCTCCTCTGTACCCCAGGCTTCTGTGGATAGTAACTCACCCTCAAGGTGAAGTTCCAACAGCTCCACAGAACCTGTGGTTTCTCTTTGGTGCACAAACCTCTTCAATAAACGCAGCCACTTTGTGAGCAACCTCAAATGCTTCCAGCCTTTCCTTGACAAACTGCACTTGTGGGACATCTTCTGACTTCACAGCTTTGCTCACTTACTGCACAGATGCTGGAATCAGTGTCTTAGTTAACATTAAATGTCAACCGGTCCCTTTTGCACAGCTTAGAATCCCTGGGATGAGGGAAGTCCACAGCTGAGTGGTTGTCTTTATAGGTAGATCTATGGGCATGTCTGCAAAGGAGTTTACTAATTGGTAATTGACATAGGAGGGCCTAGCTGACTGTGGGTGGCACCATTCCCTAGGCTGGTGGGCAGTGTATAAGCCAGCAAGCAGCATCCTCCTTGGCTGCAGCTTTAAGCACCCGATTAAGCCCCTGCTGTGAATTTCCTCAGTGATGGAGTGTGACCTGGAAGTGTAAGCCAAATGAATCCCATGCTCCTCTAAACAGTTTCATCACAGTGACAGGAAGGAAACTAGAATGACCAGAGCAACAACGCCATGGCCTGAGTCATCTGCTGTCTTGAGATTTCCTTGGCCAGATAGACTAGCCCATTTCTTTTGTTTTCAGCATCACCTGGTTTCAGAGCATGGGAAGAACTTAGTTGGAGTCTGTGAATGAATGTAGCATGGATGCTGCTGGTCCAATGCCCAGGAGAAGTCTTGCTCCTTGCTGAACCCTCAAGCCGTCTTTAACGCCTGCATTTCTATCAGCAGTCTGGTCTTCGGAGCTCCCACCAGAACGGTCCATCACCAATCTTCTAGGGCTCTCTAGTCTGCACCACCTAAATCATCTATATTCCTCTCGCCAACCTGCTCCAAAGGCCTAATGAAACACCATCAGGTGTATGGTGAGAATATCACCCCAACTCCCAAGTTTAACTTTAACACCGATGTATTTTCCTACCTTACCCACCCTTGACATCAATTCTGAGGACCACTTTCCTGCTCTGTGGCCATACATTACTTACTGATGCAATTCTCTGTCTTCAAGCTTACAGAGCTTGAGGCTATGTTGTGAGTGACATTTAAGCCAATAATAATTATGTCTTGCTGAAAATATGTATTTTTATCACTAAGCAATAGTTTAATCATCTCCAAAGTACCAGAATGATGGGATTTATGCTAAGAATTCAGGGGGAAAAAGCAGAGAAGCCACATAAATTGTATCAGAGTTGGAAACCCTGAAGGGCTGAGGTGTGACACTAAGATGGAGCCTGAGTTGCCATGGAGACACCAGGATGTTGAAGACAGATTCTGTTGAAGAAAGTCAGAGAAGCTGAGTGGAGTCAGCCCAAGGGGGAGGCCACGTGTGGAGCAAATAGCAAGCCCAGGGGTGTGGACCCCAAGCCTGTCAGAGTTCTAGTCTGAGACCCAGATGGCAAGCATGATGCCATAGGGTTTTTTTGTCCTGCTGTGTTTTGTTCTAGCTTTAGCCCAGTTTCTCCTTGATATCCTCCTCTTCCTCCCTTTTGGGATGGGATGTGTATCCTTTGCCATTTATTGGAAGTATGTAACTAGTTATTTTTATTTCATAGGGACTCAGAGTTAAGAATTTGCTTTGAATCTTAGCAGAGACCTTGGCCTTTTGAACAGTTTGGGGCAGTTCACACATTGTAACCTCTTGAAATTGTGCTGATTGATTTTGTGCTATGACACAGCCAGGGTAGAATGCGCTGGCCTGAGTCTGAAATGTCCTTGGCACGTCGGTGCATTTGAACCCTTGGTCCTCAGCTGTCAGAGCTGCTTTGGGAGGCAGTGGAAGCCTGGGGGCTAGGGTTGTAGCTCTGTTTGCTCACGTATAAGATGGAAGGAGCTGCACCTCACATTCTCACCACCGTGGAAGGAGATGCCCAGATGCTGGGACTTTCTCGCCATGGTGGACTGTATCCCCGAACTCACAAACTGAAGTAAATCCATCTCTTTGGATGTGTCTGCCAGGTGCTTGCTGCAATGATGAGGAAGCAACACACAATAACCCTTAGTGCGGAACCACACAATGTCTGACTCTAACAGTAAAAAACACACCTGCTTGTTGTTTTCAAACTATAAACATATGATTTCCACTTTTAGAAAATCTTATTTAGAAATTCATCGCTTGTGGCATTCATTCCAATAGGAATGGCGAGGGCTTCTCCTGTCCTAAGAATAAGGATTTTCCGCTTACTTGGGATGGTCCCAACAGCAGCAGGTCATAAGGGTAAGTTTGTGATGGAGACAGGAAGAGGTACAATCAGAGACTGCCCTCTGTTTATTTGTAATTCTAAATCATTCAAGCCCTTTGAGCGTCAGCTCCCACAGCTTTGAAATCAGTCTCATTAAAGCGCCTACATCTTAGCATCGCGTGAGATGTCGCATTGCAGTACACGACATCATGCGTGACTGTGGAAGTGTACTGTACATTAGCTGCTTCCTAGCAGCTGTTACCGTCCTATGTCCTTCCCTCACATGTAAAACCATTTTAACATACCATATCATACACCCAGTATTTTCTCAGCTACTTCTGTCAAGGATCCAAACTTCGAAATAAACACCAATGGCAGGGCATTATTTTTCATTAGGGAATCTTCTTGACATATTGTATCACAAAATTAGGGGACTAGTATTTACGTAACAGAAGTAAGAAGCCCTGGGAAAAGATCTGATATTATTAGACGCTAGATCAAGTCTTCAAAAAACTAAGTCATATTATTGAACATGTGCTAATATTTGCTGAGGCAAATAATCACAAGGTATTTTCAACCCCAATAAAACGAGGAACCGAATTTTGGAGATATCGCAATCTCATGCAAAGTTTTGCAAGTATGCAAACATTACTAAGTGCGACTATAATAACACTGGCACTGGAGAGAGGCTGAATTCCCTCCCTCCCCCCTTCTTTTTGTCTTTTCTTCTTTTCCATTTTCTATCCTTTCTTCCCTTCTTTATTTTCTGAATAAAGAAGTCCTTTATTTCCTGAATAAAGGGTACAGGTAGGCTTCAAACTCACAATTCTCCTGCCTCATCTTCTAAGTAATATAATTAAAAGTGTGGGACAGCACACCAAACTTGAAAACTTTCTATGTTAACACAAAATTCCATATTTAAAACACCTGCTTTGTCCTCCAGAATAATACAAATTCATTAAAAACAAAAACAAAACAAAACCGTGGGGATCCCCCCGAAATGTAAACAACTGGGCTTTCACGTCTCCAAGTTCCATAATCACAGGCTCAACCAAGTGGGGACCAGGAACTTTTCAACATTTTCGATGATCCTGAACTTGTACAGACTTCTTTCTTGCTACCAGTCCCTCAACAGTGCGGAGCACCAGTACCGTAGACTGTCTTATGTGTGTGTGGGGGGGGCGGATTTGAGCATCCATGGCAGCTAGTGTTCTTAGGAATCCTGGAACCAATAACCTGCTGGTACCCAGGATCCCCTCCTGTCTAGGCTCTTCTTCTCCCCAGGTGGATGTTTCTGGCTTCTCAAAGCTATTGGAATGGGCTCACATAGGTCTGACCTATGTACAGGTCACTTGAGATGTCAGGCACAAGCCAGGCAGTAGTCAAAGGAACCCCCTCTTTGGACAACTCCTTCAAGATGTATTCCTTCAAGGAGTGCCATCACATACCCCTCGCCAAGCAGATCTGTGGCTCTCCACAAATATGTGAGGTCAGTCTGCTCCATCCAACCCACTTTGCTCCGTGGTCTCCACGGCGTGTTTAAAGTTGGGCCAGTTCTTAGACACCTCCTTTGTAAACTGTACAGCGCTGCTCGCCTGTGATTTTGCACCCATCCTAGCTTCAAAAGATCCACTCCAACTTTTTTTTTCTTTAACCTGTAAACTAAGCTACTAGTTGCCTGGTTTTCTCTTTAGCTGTTAGAAATTCATCCACAAGGACTTGAGACCACTAGTTTAACATGCTCACTTATAATTCCCTAAGAAAAATTTGTCTTTTCTACTTTAGGGTTCTTCTGTTCAGAAACTGCAGTAGAGAAGCATAGCTTATGTTTTAAGACAGAATCTATCATTTGACCGTCTACCTACCAAATACAGTGTCAAATAATTCTGCTCACAGACTCAGGCATTCCAGACCCTACTGGTGGTTAAACGTGACTTTTTTGTTTGGTTGGTCTGAGCAAAATTACTCTGGGCATTTTTAATTTCATGAACAGGAAAAAAAAGAAACCCTTCCACCTTGAAAAATAAATGGGAGCCATTCTTTTTGGCGGCAGATAACTCCAAAAGATGTGACCTTTCAAAGTTCATACGACCCAAGTGGGCTGTTTCCTGGGAGGAAAATCGACATGAGTTCCATCAAGTCATGTCAAGGAGAAATTGTTAAGTGACAAGAGAAGGGAAAACATTTGCAAGACAAGTAAACTTTGGAACCAATCACTCTTCTGGATTTCCTGCAGCTCACTCTGTCCCGGGCTCCAGTGTTGTTCAGAATGTTTTATGTCATTGCAGCATCTAAATTCATTTGATTGAATGGTCAATGGCTTGATTTAGGAGGAGGGATTATGATGGCAGCTTAAAAAAATGTTTCCATAGAAATGGGATAATTTGAGATCTGCTATTTAAGAGAAATTTGTACTGAGCTGAACCTTGCAAAAATAAATCCAAATGGCACTTTCTCCCTTGGTAGACTCTTTTGGTAGTCAGTCCTCCCAGGTTCTGGATATGGACCATTATGCAAATTCAGAAAATACAACCGGATCTTTTCACCTTGGGATGCTTGTAAGTTTTTCGCCTGGAAATAAGATCTTTGAGTGAGCACCTCAGCGGTCATGCGCCAGAAATAGCCTATACAAAAGAAAATAGAGAAAGCAACTCAGTTTCATGGCTGAGATGGTATGGATTCTCACAGGGGCTCTGTTTTACACATCTTTTATTACACTGGTCCAGTGGACATTGCTTTGTTTACGGCTCCTGCCGGTCCACTGGCAGATATAGGAGAAGTGATTGGGAACAGAGGCTGCTTTCTCACCTTTGAGAAGCACCTATTTCCTGGGTAAGGCAGGTACAGCAGAGCGTGCAGGCTTACTGTGAACTACAGTGCAGGCCTGGTGAACTACAATGGCGTGGAGACACTGCTAGTCAAAGTACCAAGGCATCATGAAGCTTCTGCAGCATCACATTGTGCAGGGGCTCATCTTTGAGCTGCTCTCCATATCGTCATTATTATGTTTTAATTTAAAATATGTGTCCCACTCAAAGTGACTTTTGGTAGCTTTCTGTAGAAGAAATTCCTGGTATCTGGAAAATCAAGGCAAATAGTCAGAAGTCAAATGAAAGAGATAGGCTTCTGGGAGATTGAAGAGAAAACACTAGGAAGAAAAAAATCCTTAAGAACAACAATTTGAAAATCAATGGGCCTGAAGCATAGCACAGAAGCCGTGACTATTTTGCAACTTAAATTGCAGGGCATCTTGAGCAATCCCCACGTTTCTACGGATGAACCACAGCTAGAAGGCAAGGGACCATTGTAGAGCCTTGGGAACAGAGGCACTTAGGGTAGGCAGCAAGGCCCAGGGCCAAAAGAAGCTCCATGCCTCTACCATTGAGGACGTTGCTGATGTTCTGGGAAGCCTGAGCAAACAAGAAATGCTGTCCAAAGAGCAAGCACACAATGAAAAGTCAGCCCCAGATCAAAGGCATCCAGTCAATAGTTTCAGAGAAGTTGATAGAGAGAATCGATTAGGCAAATTAGGGATATGGATTAGCTGAGCAGGCAGGATGAAGAGAAACAAGAGCTGTCACCTTTCCAAGTCCCAGGTGCCTGTGCTCACCTCCTGGAGCGGTTATGCTTTTGTATTTGTTTAATAGTAAAGTTATTTCCTTGTAGTTATACCTTATATCCTTATTTTAATTTTAAGGTTAATATTTTAATGTATGAGCTCAGAGTTCTGTCACTAAACCACAATTCAACCACAGATTTCCTTGGGTGACAAATGACTGGGCACATTTTGGAGGGGGGGGGTCCTCATCATCTCCATATGTTCACACAGCAGAGCTAGGCTGTTCACCTGCTGACATACATGTAAATTCATAGCTTACATGTAAAACAAAGGAATGCATGTGTATACATCTCATTGTTTGACTCTCCCAGTAATGATCTGAGAAATGTTTATCAACTGACAAATTGGTCACAGTTGGGAAGGGGTCCTGATGGGTACTGCTTTGTACAGACATTCCCATGACGGCTAATTGCAAGGGTGGCTGTGTTTAAACATAGCGGTACATTTACTCATTATCAGTTTCTGTGAAATGATTTGAGTCAGTTCCAGCTTACCACGGGCTCTCCCTAGACTGCTGTACCTATAGAGAGGGGTTTCTATGTGCTTTGTTAGTTCCTGGTCCATAGCAGAAACTTCATAAATAACAGTTACATGAGAGGCCGGAGAGATGGCTCAGCAGTTAGGAGCACTTGTTGCTCCTGGAGAAAACTGCTGTTCTGTTCCCAGCACTCACAAGTGGGTGACTCCCAACTGCCTATAGCTCCTGTTCCAGGACACCCCATGCCCCCGTCTGTCCTCTGTAGGCACCGAGCATGAATGTGGTGCAGACATACATGCAGCCAAGTCACTCAAACAGATAAA
The DNA here is from genome assembly GCA_025134845.1 of Neodon shergylaensis. Taxonomy (NCBI): domain Eukaryota; kingdom Metazoa; phylum Chordata; class Mammalia; order Rodentia; family Cricetidae; genus Neodon; species Neodon shergylaensis. The sequence continues at coordinate 849,005 of JABTXL010012322.1, read as the reverse complement.
AGAAATAAACAAATAAGACAAAATTGTATAATTTTAAGAATCTTTGGTCTTTTAAAGTTAATTTTTAATCTTTAATCTCTAATATATTTACTTAAGTTAACTATATCAGATATAGTGGGATACAGTTTGGTAAGTTAATAAAACCATGCTAAAAGGGGTACAAAAAACTTGTTATTTGCCAACTAGGTCTGGTATTAGAAGAATTTTGAAATATTAACTTGTCAAAGTAATTAGTTTCTTAACTTTTAAGAACTACAATATGGGCCAGGAGAGCCGACTAGGAATCCAGAGCACCGGATTTCTCCTGACACAAGTTCAATGTGTAAAATAGTGTGATAAACTGTGTAAGAGTAGCAGTTAAAATGAAGCGGGGGGAATTTATAACAATGTGAAGAAAAGTGATTTAGAGTAATCCTTTTTCCCATAAAAAAAGTTAATATTGTCAAAATAAAAATATCTAAAATTAGAATATGTATTAATGCTGAGTGTACAGAAAGAACATTCCAGGGAGTAAATGTAGAAAAAGACACTAAGATATTTCACAAATTTAAGGCCAGATGAAGTTTTAAAAAATTTGTCTCACAGCCGGGCGGTGGTGGCGCACGCCTTTAATCCTAGCACTCGGGAGGCAGAGGCAGGCGGATCTCTGTGAGTTCAAGACCAGCCTGGTCTACAAGAGCTAGTTCCAGGACAGGCTCCAAAACCACAGAGAAACCTTGTCTCGAAAAACAAAAAAGAAAAAAAACAAAAACAAAAAAAAAATGTCTCACAAATGTCCACAGAGTTAACACTAAGAGTGATGTTGTCTATGTAGGTACAGCTCAATCAAAACCTATCATAAAGTATAAAATCTCTATGAAGTCGGGAGTAGAAAACAGACTAAAGAATATAATGCTATATTTAATGTAATATGTAAATGATAAACACACATTAGCGAAAACAAAAACGGTTCAGCTTTCTTGGTAATTAAACCTACACAGAGCAGAATCTCATTGCATTTCATTCGCCAGTCTCTTATTTACCCCACCTGGACTGCTTCCATCGTAATTCTCCCATGCCTCCTCTGAGCTCTTCACTGATCCAAGCGCTGATCTCCATTTGTGCATCCCCAATTGAGTCATGGAGATGCCAAAGGAAATATTAGAAACTTGCCAAGGTAACTAAGAGGGTCTGGAATCGATGTGGGATTGTACTGTCCTGAGAGATACTAGAATAACATTTTCTTGTTCTTCCTAAAGGAAAAAAAAAAAGCCTCAAAGAGGCAATAAGCCAGAGGCAAAAATATTTCAAATCTAAGTGAATTAAATTGTGAGAATTTTGTTTTGCTCCTCTATAAAAACACAACCCAGGCAGTGCATCTATATTCTGACCCACTGTGCAGTGCTCTTATTAGGACTTGTTTTTGAGTGGGTGTCAACTTCAGTGATGGCTGTCACTGAGTCACAGCCCGGTGAATACTGAGAGGGCTGGATGTGTTTGGGAAAACTCTCTGACCAGGTTCTGTCTGCCTACCTGACAGCTGAAGCCCCGAGACCCCCGAGACACAACTGTGGGCATTTGTTTCCATGTTGTCCCCATGCCCTTCACAGACATGTGATCCTACTGCTTCCACATGGCAGCCGATGGGGCTCAAAGGGCTGAAGGCAAGAACAGCACCAATGACCACTTGAAGGCTAAGGGAGGAATGGTAATCAGGTGGCCATGGCTTTGACCAAAGGGAGCATGGGGTAAGCTTTGTGCTTGCTGGGTCCTGCATGGACATCTTTCTAGCCTGTGGCGGGTGAATTAATTAGCTTAATGTGAGTGATATTGCTTCCTTGATGTCCTTCTCATTGTTTGTCATATGTATATACGAAGATTACTAATTTTTAACATCGTAATTCTTCACTGTATAAATGTGTTAGTTTGAACATAACCCCCAAATTGTCCAATAAAACAGTGTATCAGTATATCTGCTGCCTTGACCTGTGGAAGCTCCCTAGAAAAAGCTAGAATCTCTCCCAAGAAAGATTTGAGCCAAATGACAAGGTCCTTTGGTGCTAAAGCCATGGAAGTGTGTAGAATTTGTGGAACACTGTATTTGGGGATCCCTTCGAGTATGGTTGAATATGAACCTTTATCTACATAAGGGAGGCCTGAGGGCCTGGTAGCTCATAGGAAACCACGAGTTGAAGGGAGATGGCAGAGGACACATAGTTCTGAAACAATTCTGACCACCAAGATTAGGGAGGTGAACTGAGCGAGACTTTAGGTAGGCAATGCTGTAGGTGTGGACTCCTTCAGTCCTTTAGTAAGGGCTACATTTATTAAGACACCTTGAGCAGGCTTAACATCAGTTCTGGGCACACTGATGCCTACTCTACAATAAATTGCCTGCCTGCTACAACAGAATTTAGTACTTCTGAAGAAAAAATGAGATCTAGTTCTTTAATCGTATAACATATCAAAAATAACTAGGCTAGGAAAGAAGCGACAAGATATCATACTTCCTAGCGAGAAGCGAGCGTCAAGAGCGAGAATGTATTTTAGCTCACACGGAAGGTCTTCAGAGCAGATGGTACAAGTGTATGAAGAGATTTCAGGGAGAAGGTGGGTGAATGAGTGCACAGCAGGGGTGATATACTAGGGGCACAGAGACTAGAAAGTGGGACAGCTAGATTTTCTAGAACTAAAAATTATTACATCTAAAATAAAAAGTTAAATTGGTAGGTTTAAGGTTTTATGAGTTAGAAAAGAAGATGCCAGTGGACTGGAAACAGAACTATCCAAACTAAATCATAAAGAAAATGACTTTCATAACGAAAGGCTGGGCCTCTTGTTGAGAAATAAGCCAACACTGGCATAGTGAAGATAGAAAGATCTTGGACTTCTTCTGCCTGGAAAAAAAAAAACATTTGTCTTCTATGGCCTGATAACTGGGTGCAATATTGAGAGGTGGAGAGACAATATACATTACATGGAAAATTACAGGTAAGAAGAGTGAAGGTGCTAGCCTAAAATCACAGGAACTATGCAATCTCATGTGTGAAGTCAAGTATTAATCAGTAGATTCTAGCTTTTTCTAGGGATCTTCCATAGGCCAAGAAGCGGGCATACTGATATGTTGTTTTATAGGACAATTTTGGGGTTATGTTCAAACTAGCACATTTATACAGTGAAGAATTACGATGTTAAAAATTAGTAGCCTTCCTATGTGCAGATGACAAACACTGAGATAGACAACAAGGAAGTAATACCATTTACATTAACCTAATGTCTGTCTGTCTTTCTGGGAATAAATAAAACCAAGGGAGTAAAAGATTTATGCAATAAAAAAGGAAGGCACTGAAAAGAGAAATCGAAGAAGATTGATGTGGGAGTCCCCTCTGTATGCTATGATTACCGTTAGTGAATAAAGAACTGCTTTGAGCCTACAGTAGAGCAGGGTGGGGCAGAGCAGAGCTAGGCAGGGAGGACTGGACTGAATGTTGGGAGGAAGAAGGGCAGAGTTAAGAGAGATGCCATGTAGCCCCGCCTGAGACAGATGCAGGATCTTTAGCTGGTAAGCCACAGCCACATCGCCATACATAGATTAATAGAAATGGGTTAAATTAATATGAAAGAGTTAGCCAATAAGAAACTAGAGCTACTGGGCCAAGCAGTGATTTAATGAATATAGTCTCTGTGTGATTATTTCTGGTCTAAGCTAGCTGGGTGGCCGGGAACTAACAAGTGGCCTCATCCAACAGAAGATAGAAAGACCTCCCAGGCTCATTGATTGGTGGGATTAATTTTTGTGAAAATAGCCATGCTAACAAAAGCAATCTGCAGATTCAGTGCAATTTTCATCAAAATTACAGTGCATTTCTTCACTGTATAAATGTATTAGACAAAAATATTGTGAAGTTTCATTTGGAAATACCAAAGACCCAGTTCAGCTGAAACCATCCTGAACTGCAGCAAACAAACACACACAACAAAATGGATGGAGGTGTCACATCGCAGATTTCAAGCCATACTACAGAGCTTCAGTCTTTTTTTAAAAAAAAAATCATAAAAATAGACTCATTGGTTAATGGAGTAGAATTGAGTCAGATATAAACTTATACATCTAGTTATAAGCTTATCAATTTATTGTGTTTTCTGAACTGTAGATGATGCATATATAAAATGGGCAGCATGTTCTTTATACCCAGAATTTAATGACTGTCAGTTTGAAGCTGTAGGAGCCTCCATCATGTTAGTTGTTTTTGAACTCTGGTTCAAGGATATAGAACCGTTCCTATCATCATAGTGAGCTCCTGAAACCCGAGGACAGTTAGTTGTTCTATACTTTTTTTATTCTGCAAAACTGAGGCTGGGCTAGCTAAAAAACAGTTAACATGCTTAGAAGTTCTGAACCCCAGTGTCCTTTGGCATATGAAACCTAGGCCAGCCCTCAGTACTATGAGTCTGTCCTGTCCAGTGTCCTGCAGGTCCAAATTCACAGACTTCATACAGCAGCATACGTGGGCTCCTCAGGGCTGAAGCAGGGACTTCATGCTGATCATCTTTGGAAACCCAGAAAGTTGACATGGGGAGGTGGCAAGACATTACCTGTCAGGTTATCGTCCAACCTGCAAAGGCCTGGCCACAGATAGCCAGCCACACCAGAGCCCTCCATTCTCATCACTGTCTGCAGGCTTATGAATTGTTCATCTTGTCAGGCTAGGAAAGTAGATAAAGCTCATCTTCCTCGCTGTGAGCAGAGACAGAGCTCAGGCTTCCTGGTTCCACGCCTCGGGTTCTTCCTAGAGTTCCTTGCTACTCCTAGCAGTGGTTCTCTTTTTCCCAGGCCCAGGATCCATTCTGCAAAAGACAGCCCAGTTGCGTCGGTGCCGGTTTGGCAAATCTTCTGAAAGACCCAGGGCCTGCTCTTTGGGCCTCCTGGCCAGGTCCTATTTTGAATCCTTATTCCAGGTGCAGGAGTGGGTGCTTGCGCCTGTCCTGTTGACTGTGATGACTCTGAACTTGGGGCCTGCATGGCTGTTGGCTTCCATTGTCTTCTCACCAAGGGAGCCAGCGATGCTATCGCAGGCCCATTGTGTGCTGGGCGGGCTGCCAGGCGCCTGCTCCACACAGGGCTGTGCCACATCCCCGCTTTCCTGGAATTCAAGGAGTAAGAATCACACCAACTCCTGATTCACTCCCCAATTATTTCTAGCTTCATTTTTTGAGCTCCCCCTATGTGGCATTGTTTTCTCAGGAGCAAGCTCTGGTGCAATGAAACTACGGAAAATCTGAACACTGGGCATGGGCTGTTTACCAAGAAAACAATTGCAGAAAAAGATTCTGCAACCTTGCCTAATAAAATTTCAGTGTGGGAAGGAGATGAGAATGACCACATAGAAGATCAGGTTTCCTCAGCAATGCTGACTGCCTGCTCAGGCCAGGGTGTCCCTTTCCTAGGTACATAGGTTATTACATGTCCTGCTGTCCACATAGCACTTGGACAGTCAAGAACTGGAGAGATTTAAAGACGTCCCCTTAGATAATTTATAAAATATACTTTTAACCAGATTAATGTGGGATTCCCCTTTGTATGCTATCAATATGTTTTATTATCATTGGCTAATAAAGAAGTTGTTTCGGCCAACGGATTAGTAGAGTAAAGCCAGGCGGGAATCAGAACAGAGATAGATAGATAGATAGATAGATAGATAGATAGATAGATAGATAGATAGATAGATAGATAGATAAACAGACAGACAGACAGACAGATGGATAGAATAGGAAGAGTCAGAGAGCAGCCATGTAGCTGTCAAAAAGGACATGCCGGAACCTTAGGAACCTTACCAGTAGGCCACAGCCTTGTGGTGATACACAGATTGACAGAGATGTGTTAATTTAAGATGTAAGAGCTAGCTAGGAATGCACTAGAGTTATTGGCCAAACAGTGTTGTAATTAATGTAGCTTCTGTGTGATTATTTGGGTCTGGACAGCCAGGAAAGAAAAAGTAATCTCTATCTACACCTCTCTAGGCAGAGTATGTCAATGTAACAACCTAACTTTGGTGGTGGATGTTTTGGGGGCAGGATATAATTTTAGCATCATTATAATTTGGTTAAGGGGAGTAGAGATGCCCAGCATGGTCAGTGGAGACAGTTTTGACTTAGATTGACCGACAGAACTGTAATCTGCCCTTCCGGATCTTTTCTGGGTTGCTTCCAGTGGATCATAAGGCTAGCGTCCCCTCTTTAGTCATGTCACACTTAGGAGTGGACTTCTACCTCCAGTCCCCCGCCCCCACGACCAGGTGATTCTTAATCTTCTCCTGCTTCTTGATAACTTTAAACCAAGGTGAACAACGGGACCTTTGGAACAGGCACACCTCCTGGAGAAGGAGTGATGGGGACAAGGCAGACCTAGGGCCAAGCTAGGCTGAACCATCAAACCACAGCCCTTTGGCACATTAATACCATGCTGTGAAAACCATGATACCTGGAGCTCCGGGGTGGCTGGACAGACCATTGGAAGTTCAGAGATGGTAGAACAGCACGACCTTTCATCCCATGACTTGCCTATCTTGTTCAGCCCTTAGCAATGCTATTTTTCTTTTTTTTTTGCAAACAGCTCAGTGGCCTGTCATGATGATCACAGGGGTGCTGGGGAGGTTTTACTGGCTCAGCATGAAAATCCAAGGGCTTCTCAAATCAGAAAAGTGAAAAGCTAGGACATATTTATGAAAATGACGATATTTGCTTGAACATCCCCAGGACCACTCCCTTCTCCAGCTGTCCTTCATCTATACTCATTCTCCTAATTCCAGCCACTCCCTATCTTCAGCCACACCCCACTTGCCACTACATCCCTACCTATAGCCATTCCTCCATTTGTAGCCATCCCATCTGAACCCATTTCCTCACCTGCACCATCCTCCATCTTTATGTCCCATCTACTTATAGCCATCCATACTTGCAGCCATCTCTTTCAGCCCTACTGGCTACATGGGCACAAGAGAGACTCCAGAGGAACACACATTTCTTTGGTAGATTTCCACCTGCTTTAGCAGGGATGTGGGAGCTTGTCTTAGAGGCACATCCAGATGCTGGTATGTTATTCTCAGGCCCTGCAGCTCCACGCTCCCTGAATGGCTACTTTCCTCTTCTGGTATACTGAGAGGCTGGGCCTGGATCATCCTGGGCCTCCAACTGGGTCAATTGACACACCCCACATCTTTTCCTTTAAACCACCTTGGCCTTCTAACATTAATGGGGGAATAACTACTTCTCTAAGCTTTCATTTCCAATAGCGCTGTAGTAAAATCCCATTTTAATAACCATAGAGTTAGTATACCCCCCCAGGGAGCCGTCCAAGAAAATCCAGTCATATTTCCTTCCAGTTTGAATGTGAGGATGCTAGAAAGGTGTGGGGGTCTGGGAATGGAGGAGCTCCCCCCGTGCCTGTGAAGCTCTGTTTCCCCTTCTACGGAAGAGAGGGGGGATTCATAGGACATGGGTGACACTGAAGGACATTACACCCAGTGACCTCAGCTGGTCCCGGAGAACAAATACCATGTGCACTCAAACCTGTGAAGTACCCAGTATACTCAACATCAGGGTCAGAAAGAGCAGGAGGTGGTAGGGGCTATGGTGTGTGTGTGTGTGTGTGTGTGGTGGTGGTGGGGGGGGGGGGTTGTGACTGGTCCATGGGGACAGATGGAAAACAATCTAGAGATTGTATAAAATGTGAGCTTGCTCTCCTGAACTCTCCAACTTGTTAGGATGGTAAATTTTCTGTTCTATCTTTTCTTTGGCCATAGTTTAAATAACAGAGGTGTGTGTGAAGGTGTTGAATTTGGCCCAGCCATACCCTGCTTTACTGAGAGCTATGGAAATGCCACAAGGTGTTCAGTCTTTGGATCCATGGACTTCAAGCAATCCACTGCCTTCCACTTCTTCCCAATGGTGTGTTGATAGAGCAAGTGCTCATGTGTTAGGAATATGAATTCATGATTCTTGCATGGAGTAGAACAAGCATTGCAGGGACCCTTGTGAAGACAGGGAGCAGGACGTGGTTTTATCATCCCACGTTCCATGTCTGGCTTAAGCATGTGGTCACTAGCCAGCCAAATAAGTTCTACATGTTTCTATTTTCTTCTTCCTCTGGTGTCTTGCAGGCAGCTCTCCTTTGGAACAGCCTTGGGCCACGCCACTAGGGAAGTATTGTGGAATGCCTTGGTCCCAGCAGGCAGGAAGGGATGTGGAGTCTGGAGTGCAGTCCTACGGGGCTGCAAACATTCTGACTTCTCATCTGTTCCTGGAAGACAAACAGTGCTTTAGATGAGTGTGCGGCGCGAAGAGTGTGTTTCTGCTGGTGCCTGTGTCTGGTCTACGGCGGAAACACACACAGATGGCAAGTTGCTACATCAACTCTACCCCAGACTTTGTTCTGGGGAGCAGCAAGGGTGACCAGCTTGTGAGGGCCTGGTGTTCTTCTCAGGAGGAAATGGCTTTGGGCAGAACACACAGAGAGGCGTCCAGGTACACTTTGAGGGAGGGACATGGTAAGTTGGTACCACATGTTTAGAATAAGACTCCTAATTCCGTAAGAATAATGACTTGTTTAGTGAGTGGATCCAGCAGAGCCGCAGGCAGGCTCTATTTGGAACTGGCATCTGCTCAAGTGGAAGAGTTACTTCTTTAAAAAAACATGAAAAGTGAATAACAGAGGGTGAACATACCGCGTTCCCAGTGCCTCTGTCAGGCTGCAGCTCCTCCATGTCTTGGGAAGATGGGCAGAAATTCCAAGACTGTTTCGATGGATCTATTCTGGTCTGCTTGCTCTGACCCCATCGGTACACAGCTCCTTGTCATTGCACTGGGTAGGAAACACACATCTCCATATCAGGAGGCAGCAATAGAAGCCTCAAGCCCTTCACCTTTTCAAGCCTGTAGAATAGCAGTGTTTCTAGTCCACGTGGACCTCGTCTTCCGGACACACAAAGGCAACGTCCTGAAGCCTAACCGCACAGAACAGCTCTGTAGGGCAGCCCACTTCAGCCAGCAGTCTCCTCCACTTGGAATAGGAAGGTCGCTAATGTTTATGCTCTTCTAGAAGACCAAAGGGTCTTGCAGAGCTGATGTTTATTTTTCTGGCTTGGGAAGTAGAGTCACCATTATAATAAAATAGGTAATAGAATAAAAATACTTTCTAAATCAAACGCTCTGTCCAGCTCAGCCCATGCTCTGTCAGCTCAGAGATAAACACACCGGAACCCTCGCTGGCCGCACTTCCTCCTCAGCCGCTGTGAGAACCCTCCCTGGTTTGTTTTCCTTCGTTGTGGTCCATTTTGCCCCAGGTCAGCCTGCAGCAATTCTGAGTGAAACTTCTACTCTTCAGTGTGGCTTGGAGGACTGCATTTCTCTTCTTTCTCCGGGTGCGTGGAGGGGTCAGGGCTATCTATCTGATGGTGCTACTGGCACCTCACACATGTAGCCATCCCCCTGCCTCAAGAAGGACCTTTTCTCACAATAGCGCTGTGCTTGGTAAAACTGATTGTCTTGCCTCCCCGACAGCCTCATTTATAAGTGGCGTGTTGTATAATGGACAGCTCCTCTGGGGATTTTGGATCCTGCTATAGCTAATTTTATGTGTCAGTTTGACTGGGCCGTGGGGTGAACATGTTCTAGTCAAACTTCCTGGTTGCTTCTGTAAGAGTATTTTGGACGATTATCATTTAAGTTCCTAAGATGAGTAAAGGAGATTGCTTTCCCGTTGTGGATGGACCTCAGCTAATCACTTGAAGGGTAAATAACATTGAAAGGCTGTCCCTTCCAAGAGTAACAAAAGTCAGCCTGGTGTCTGCCAAACTGAGATGCTGGTCTTTTCTATCTCCAGACCCTAACTGAAACACCTGGGTATCCTTCATTTTAAACCTGCTGACCATCATCTTTCAACCATTAACGCCACTGGGTTCCCTGGCTTGCTAACTATAGCTCTTGGGACTCAGCTTCCACAACTGTATGGAGAAATTCCTGTGCAAAAATCTCCCTATTTTATTCCCATGGAGAACTGTCTTAGTAACTTTTATGTTGTTGTGAAGAGGCACCATGGCTAAATCAACTTACAGAAGAAACAGTTTATTGGGGGCTTACAGTTTCAGAGGGTGAGTCTATGACTATCATGGTGGGGAGCCTGGCAGCAGGCAGACATGGTACTGGAGCAGTGGCTGAGAGCTCACATCTTGGGACAACAATCATAAGGCAGAGAGAGAGAAAATAGGGAATGACATGAGCTTTTGAAACCTCAAAACTACTTCCAATGACACGCCTCCTCTAACAAGACCATGTCTTCTAATCCTTCCCAAACAGTTCCACCAGGTAGGGTCCAAGTATTCAAACACATGAGCCTAGGGACCATTCTTGTTCGGGCCACCATAAGCATCTTCACCGGCAAAACTACCCTTTGTGATCTCTTGGCCTCGATCACCCCCCCACAGCAAAGAGATATGCCTGGCAGTTACCCTTAGCCCATGTTGAGCACGTGTGTGGTTGGAGAGTGTGAAGGAAGAGCTTTTAGCATAGGATGGGCATTCTCTTTGTGTACGAAGCACCTGATCGCTTTGAATTCCTTTCATTGCTTCCACACCTGCTTGTCTCTGCAGGAGCTGTTCTATATCCCCAGTCTTCCTTCTTTAGGTAAGTGGCATCCACACAAGTCAGTACTGGTGTCTCACATCACTCAGGCAAATATTCACGGTGGGGTTCATGGTTTGATGCTAAGCATCAATATCCCAGGATCGTTCTTCATATCAGCTAGGGTTTTCAGACCATTTTGCAAATTATGTATTTAGTCCAAGCCAGCGAGTTCCTATGAGGAGAGAACAGTTTCACGGCCTGTCACAAGAGACAAGGAGAATCGTCTGGGCACAAAACATCCAGGCAGTTCTTCTAACTCCCAGCGAGGACAAAACAAAACTTTAATAGTGTCTGAGTCTGGGAGGCAGAGTGAGATTAAATTTCCAGTCCCGAGCTGGATCATCCAGCTCCCAACCTGCAATAACAAAGGAGCACTGGTAGTCTCTGTTTGGTTTTCATTTAGTGATGACCCAAGCCAGGAGCAGGAGGAAGGGAGAAGGGATTCACTTATGCTGATGGAACCATCTGCTGTGTTTGCCTCTGTGCATCTGAAGGCCTGCCCCGTATAAGTCCTCAGGCCCAGGAGCACTGTGTGTGCCCGGTGACGTTGCCAGCTTCAGGGTCTGCACTTTCCTCTTGGAGAGGGTTTCAACTTGATACTGGAGAAGAACACCAATGACACCAGGAGCTGTAGGGTCCATCTATATCTGTGATGCATCAGCAAACACATGCTCTGTGATCTTTGGAGTTCCCAACACAGCAATGGTGTGGTTATCCAGCAATGGCACAACTCTGAAATGATGGACTTGGTACCAACAGCAGCACCATTTGTCTCAGCTTCCCACATGAGGTAGCGCATGTGAACCACGTAAGCCACACGGGCAATGAGAGCCTTGCCGTGAGACTAATGGTTGCATGTGCTTGTAGGATTAGGACTGCCTCTGACTATTGCTGTCCCTCATTCTTAATGCCAAACACCTAGACCAGCCTGTCCTAGCCTCCAAGGCAGCAGAACCGGTTTGCAGCACACTTGGCGAAGTGAAAAGGTGATGAGCCCTCTGTGGTTTCTGGTGCTTGTGGCACTGCTCCTGACGCAGCTGAGTAAGCAACAGTGGCTGAGCCCTGAGGCACCATACACCACGGGTCACACTCTGTGGAAGGCCCCATCCTAAGGCATCATACACTGTCTGTGGGTCACACTCTGTGGAAGGCCCAGTCCTAAGACACCATATACTGTGGCCCACACCATATGATCTCCAAGTGCAAGCATCTGACAGGTGTTTATTTGCTCCGGAATGGAAGACTGAATTTAAAGTCTCCCTGGAAGGACCACCCAGAATCCCCCTTCTCTGGAGTTCCTTTGCTGGGAGTCACCATTGCAGGGGATGTCGGCCAGTGGGGCAGTGAATTTGGCTTCCCTCCAGGCCTTACAAGCAGGATGTACTTTGACAAGAATTTAACTAGTTCTTTCTAATTTCCACGTGGTGGAAGGGACATGAAACTTGCAATGGGCTTCTCTTTGAGGGACAAGCAAGAATCAATGAGGGAGGCATCCAAAGGGGACGGGTCACCTCTGCATGAACCTTGCATGAGCTCTGCACCAAGGAAATGAGCACAAGGAGGAGCAAACAATGGGAGCAGGCCTCCTCTGAGGGTGGCAGTGGCATTGGACGGTATGTGGATGCTGTCAGTGAGAACGCATGTGAACTGTGAACAAGCACAGTGAATCACTTGATCAGCATGAAATAGTTGGGAAAACAGCCTAGAGACAATAGTATCTGCAGGAGAGTGTGGGCAGCTTGCCGTTCTTTATGTCATTTGAGTTTTGTGGGGACAGATGAGAGCAGGCAGCATGGCCCAGGAGACCATCAGAGAGACACCTGGTGACTGTGTTTAGGCAGTATGACTATCAATTTTACAAAAGAAAATCAAGTAATTCTCCACCCTAGGGACATTTAGTGATGCCTGCTTTGGTTGTCACAACTGAGGAGGAGGTGCTGGCGGCGTCTGTTGAGTAGAGGGTAAGGGTGCTGATAAGCAGTCTATTGCGCTCCGATGGTACCCACAGAAAAGGATTGTCAATGTGTCAGCAGTAGTCAAGAGTGGAGAAACCACGTCTGTGGGTCACAATCCTACACTTCTGTACTTGCAACAACCAGGAGGCAGAAAGAGGTCGGTTCTGAGTTCAAGACCAGTCGAGGTTGCGTGATAAAACTGTGTCTCAAAAATCAAGATCAAAACCAAGTAACAGCAACGAAATCAAATCAAAACAGACTGGAAACAAACAAACACACCCCAGGCTTAGACGGTGATGGTAAATGCTCATAACCACCTCCATTTATATCCATCAGTTACACTGTCCGGATCTGAGATTCATGCTCTCCTCCCCGAGAGAAGAGAATAACACAGTTCGGCGGGAGAGCTTAGCCCCAGACACGCTCACTCCGCTGTGAATGGTCCAGCTCATTCTCTCAAGCCAGCTCCCGAAGAGTCCATCTGTCCTTCTGAAAACTGGGAAAGCATCATATCATCTGGGACCGATTAATTTGTGTCCAGTCCCTCATCGCCGCCAGCTCTATGCCTCGCTGATGGAAAGCAATGAATGGATGCTTGCAATGGGGCTGTGGCCACCGAGGCCCGCCAAGTACTCCATTCTCAAGTTTATCTTAGGCTCCGGCAGATAAGTTGCTAGGGCATTTTCCTGCTGGAGAATCTCCTAGAAGAAAAGCCAGAGTTCCATTAGTGACCTTTCCCTGTCTCATAATTCGCCTCCCTGAGACTCCGGCAGTTTCTCATGTTTATGGCCTTCAGATGCCACTGGAAGCACTTCCCGCCCGCCTATGCTGTCATCCCTGCTCACATCCCAGCACTTGCTGGGTGCTTCTGTGGACTCGGTGGGTGATTCTGAGCATAGGCTACCCCTTCATAGTTGGAGGGACACTGTGTGGGGCTGCGACCCCACTCCTCACGTGGGTTACAGGGCACGTGGGCGGGTGTGTACCGCCCCGAGAGCTGGACTGTATGTATACTATTGTGAAAACATGCAGGTGCTGGTCTGAGTAGGGAGACAAAAGGCTCACTGTGCCTGCCAGAAGGGGACGGACAGAGTTGTGGGGGGGGGGGGCACTACATTCTTAACTAGCTTCAAAAAAGCACAGGAGGGGACCAGATGGACTGGCGTGCCTCGAGGGAGTTCTTTCTCCACCTTTTAGCCAGGAAAGGAAGCCGTGGCATCCACACGGCTTCCTACGACGGCTTCCTACGACTTTCACATTCTGGAGTTGGTGGAGAAACACCCAGCTCCCTGAACCTTGAGGCTCCGCCGCCAGGATCCCACTCAGCTCCACCATGCCAACATTCGTGAAGGCAGAAGTTCTAAGCCTCAGCCCAGTGGGGGGGGGGCGGGGGGGCTCAGCTTTGCTGCGGCTTCTCCATTTGGACAACACCTTCGCCCAGGAGTCAGAACGCCAATGGCTATGTTCCCCAAAAAATGTTTCCACAGTGCTGGGGGTGGGCTGAAGGCAGGGGTAGGGTGGGTCCCTTGCTTCTGTGAGTTCTCATCACACTGCCACTTGGTGGCTGATTAAGGAGTCTTCACCCCTCATTCGCTCCTTGAGGCCATGCACCGTATTTGGAAAACAAGCCTGCGTGTTTGTGGCACCCTCTCTACACAGATGTCTTGAATGAGTGAGACGATAGTAGATGCTGAATTAACCCTACAGTGATAAACAGTACAGAGGCTTCTTACATTTCCCAGAAACAGATCTGTCCCTGCCCCAGAAAAGTATGCGTCAAGCTAGAAGAAGTGCAGTTTAGCAGTGAGCATGCTCAGTGTGAGCAAGGCCTTTTGGCTCAATACCCTCAGCACTAAAAAAAAAAGTGAAAAAGTAATTGAATCCTTTGGAGGCCCACCAGCAGTCGGCTTTTAGTGGTCTTCCTAAACACATAGGTTTCCATGGTGCAGAGGGGATATTAAAGTTCAAAGCGACCTAGGAATCAGGTTGAAGATGGTAAGCGATCAGGTCTTAAGGGAATACGAGAAATTTTGGGATTGAAGCAGAAATGTCTGAAATCTAGATATTTAACCTCGTCTGGGTGAATAGGTATAGGGGTTTCACAGAACAGCCTGGGGTAGGGTCCTCTGGGATGAAGTCTATGTGATCATGAAGGTCACATCCAACGCCAGCGGTTGGATTCCATGATAGCACATCTGCTTTTGATTGTGGCGGGTTCTGAGCACATGGCTTAGGGCACAACGCCGCCTGAAGGAAGAAACACTAAGCCCATCTGCGAGTCCAGATGCCCGGCGATGGGAGAGCAGCTGGACCTGTGGCTCCGGACAGACCCTGGAGATCTGGACAGACCCTGGAGATCTGGACAGACC
>JABTXL010012322.1:804966-834012 GCA_025134845.1 Neodon shergylaensis | reverse complement strand
GGAGATCTGGACAGACCCTGGAGATCTGGACAGACCCTGGAGATCCGTCTGCGGCCTGGGCTTGCTCTCTCAGACCCCACACAGGGGCCCTCTGCAGTCTGCTCAGGAGCAGTCAGGATCAGTGAGGCAGAGCAACCAGGGAAGGTGGAGGCTGGAGATGACCTCAAATGAGAGACACCAGAGTCATTCAGATAGAAAATTTAAGAATCAGAATCAAACTGATATTTCAATCCTGTTAACTCTGCCCTGGCCCTCATGTGATCTCAGGAGCCCCCACTCCTTGTTAGTAAGGAGGTGTGTGGAGACGCCGCAAGCCAACGCTGAGCTCTGTGTTGAGAACCTACTGGTGAATCACCCTGGGCTGTTATTATTTTCCCGTCGAACTCTGGCTTCTTCCACATGGGGAGACAAAATGACCCTTAATTCTTTCTTTTCTACAAGAAAGAAGGAAGGGAAAAATCCACCTGGGATTATGTTTAGAATAGAGGAAGCCGTGCTGGGGTGGGCAGTCTTGCTTCCTGCTGGGCACAGATGTGAGGTTTTGTAGCCTTTTCTAGCAAGTGCCCTTGAATCCCGGCAGGCAAGCGTGAGCTACCGCCACGGTCACGTGAGCAGAGGCTGGGAAAGCTGCAAAAACATACATGGCAGAACAGGCAGAGGAGGAGAGTCTGGCCCCAGGAGGTCTACTCGACTGCCTGGGACACAGATTCCTTGGAACACTGCAGAGCGCAAGGCTATGTAAACAAGAGATCAAAACAAGGGCCTGCCTGGCCTTCAGCATGATAAATGTTTGTCCTGCGTGTGCAACAGGGTCGGACCCACCACCATCTTTTTGTAGTTTGAGCTTTATGACGACACGGGAGAAAACTCTCTGCTGAGGGTTGGGAACCTTTCAAGCTGGTGTCTACTTGGTGGCTAGACCCACCTTCCAAGGGCAGACAGCCCCCTGCCTTTTCGGAGCTCGGCTTGCCCTTGTGACCCCCTCCTAAGCCAGGGACTGGGCGAGTTGCTCAGACTTTCATCATTTTAAGGCAGCTTGGGGCCCTTCCCCCACAGCGTGGGAAGAAGTGACTCCTTGTCTAAACTGTGCCCCTGTTGTCCCCAGACCACTGAAGGCCTGCCCATGAGCTCTGCAAAAGGGACTTAAATGAGGAGGGAAACAGTTTGGCCAGGTGTGTTGGGCTCCGAAAATCCAAGAATGTTTCTGCCACGCTTCCTGTCACATGTGCTTCTGGCCACGACCACAGTGAGACCAAAGCCTCTTCCCGTGTGCCTGGCTGTCCCCAGCTCTGCCCTGCACAGCCCTGTCTCAGAGGTCTCCAGAAGGAATCAAAGGCCCGAGACTTCATGTCTGAAGCACTGGGCTTCTTAGGTCCTCTTGTCACGTGAGATTGACTCTAGCTAATGTCTGTAGACAGACTCACGGAGACAGACACCAAACACACAACAGGGCCTGGTGAAGAGGCTCAACTGGTAAAGCTGTCTGAATTCAGTCCCTGGCACCCACATGGTGGAAGGAGAGAACCAACCCCCGCAAATTGTCCTCTGACCTTCAGGCATGTGCCCTAGCACACGCACTCACACACACTGGTTTCTATGCTTGCACGCATGTGCACACACATACACGCACACACACATGCACCTCCCAAGTAAATAAATAAAAATAAATAAATGTGAAGAAAAATTGAAAGAAAATGGTATCTTTAAACAACAACGGTATCAGGCAGCAGATCAGCCGGTAGTTCATCTGGCCGAGTCGCTCCCAGACTGGAGCTGTCTGTAAGATGTCGTCACTTTTCTTTCCCTGGAAAGACTGAAAGTCTTATCGTCTTTCTTTGACCATCTGTCATTCCATCTTTTTTCTGTCACAAGTGCCGATTTGTACCAACTCAAGTTCTTTATTTCATTACTGAAGTGCCATCGATAAGACCAAGCCTTTCAGCTAAGTTTTCAGCTTTCTGACTTTGTCGTCAGAAAGGGACCCATGCTGCTGCGATGTCTACAGACAGGATGTGACTACCGGCCTCAGAGAAAGCCGTGGATCCACTGCAGTGAGCGAGCAAAATGGAAAGCAGAGGACAGTCCTGGGGGCCTAGAGGACAATGTTGTGTTCAGGCTGTGCCATTGGAGACATTGTGCAGGTAGTGTAGGCATCTTAGAGGTGTATGTGTGCATGTGTGTGTATAGGTGTGCAAGTGTGTAGGGGTGTAAGAGTGTAGGCCTGTGGGGGGTGTAATTATGTAGGTCTGTGTGTGTAGGTGTGTAAGTGTGTAGGTCTATGTGTGTGGGTGTATAATTGTGTAAGTCTGTGTGTGTAGGTATGTAAGTGTGTCAGTGTATAAGCGTATAAGTGTGTAAATGTGCAGGTCTGTGTGTAGGTCTCTGTGCGTAGGTGTATAAGTGTGTAGGTCTGTGTATATGTAGATGTATATGTGTGTGAGGTTTCAGGATGGCTTGTGTGTATGTGTGTGTGTATGTGTGTGTGTGTGTGTGTGAGAGAGAGAGAGAGAGAGAGAGAGAGAGAGAGAGAGAGAGAGGTAGTGATGCAGTGAGCTGAGTCCAGCCACCCGGCTAGCTTTACATCCGAAATAACACCACACAAATTGTATTCTTTTAAATACTGCCTGGCCCGTTATCTGTAGCCTCTTATTGGCTAATTCTCACATCTTGATTAACCCATTTCTAATAATCCATGTAGCACCATGAGGTGGTGGCTTACAGGGAAGGATTCTAGCCTACATCTGTCTTGGGTTGGATAATCAAGGCCACTGCCTGAATCTGCTTCTTTCTCCCAGCATTCTGTTCTGTCTACTCCACCTACCTAAGCTGCTGTCCTATCAAAGGGCCAAGGCAGTTTCTTTATTAACCAATGAAAGTAACACGTAGACAGATGACCCTCCTTCATCAGAGAGAGAGAGAGGTTTCAGGATGGCTGTGTGTATTCAAGTTTCCTTTCTGTTGCTATGATAAGAGACTCTAAGCAAAAGCCACCCAGGAAAGAGAGGGTTTATTTCATCTTACAGGTTTCAGTCCATCAACAAAGGAAGAACTCAAGAAGAAATCTGAAACAGAAACTCTGAAGGAATGTGACCCACTGATCCCCAAGCCCCTGCTTAGCTGACTTTCTTATATAGTCCAAGACCACCTGCCTAGGGATGGTGCTGCCCACAGTGGGCTCAGGACCTCAACATCAAATAGTAGTTAAGACAACCCCCTAGCGACATGCCCACAGGCCAATATGACCTAGCACTTACCCCAGTCATGACCTCCTTCTCAGATGACCCTAGGCCAGAGGTCCTCAACCTTCCTAACACAGCCACCCATAAAATTATTTCATTGTGACTTCATAACTATGATTTTGCTACTGTTGTAAATCAAAATGTAAATATCTGGGGGTCACACCCCACAGTTGAGAAGCACTGCTCTAGAGTGTGTTAATTGGTAATTAAGGCTAGCTAGCATGGTGTGGTTGCCACTCCTGGTAGATTAACACTGGGTATCCAGAAGCTCCACCTCTAGGCCTTCAACTCTGAAGTCCTTTCAGTCTTCTCTGTCTCCCCACATTGCCTGGCTAGGGCACCCTTGGGACCAGAAGCTATATCACAGGGCCTGACACCCAGGACTGAGCCAAAGGATTCAATAGACATCGCTTCCCAGACGGGAAGGGACTTGGTTGATGGTTCCCCTCTAGCCAGAATCCCTTCTCTGCAGTTTCTCACCCACTGGTTTGGAGGCACCAGTTTCTCAGGGTCTGATTGCAATAAAATAATACATGCAACAAATGTTTAGAAAGTAGCCGACACTTTTCTAGGCTGAACTAACCCATGCCTGAAGGAGCACACTTGAATAAAGACCTGGGGGTTGAGGCTGAAGGCACTCATCGGCACTGGGCCCCTTCTCTGGTACCAGATGCTTTCATGCCACCTTTGTGGATGCAAATATGAATCGGAGACACGGCACCTAAGCTCCAGAGTTTCACCATTCCCTTGAGAAAGCTGATGGCATCTTAGTTCTTTTCTTCCAAGAAAGTAGAAGACGCGGGTTGTCACCGTCTGAAGCTGCAATGACCTGATTGAGTGCTTTGATAATTATTACATGTAAGTCCTGACTCCAGCACCTCAGAGATGGTCAAATCCGAAGAGATCCTATGGGGAAACTCTTTTCCCACATGACTGCAATGGCTGATGTCACTGGGTCTGGACTCACAAGGAACTATGGTGATAGTTTGTCAATAAGGATCCAAGGTTCAGCTGGCTCCGGGGTGGGCTCCTCGGGGCTCAGGAACAGGAAGAATAGACTCAGAAGGCCTCTGCCAGTCTCCTTACCCCTCCTATGTGGGAAACAGAGTTTGAGCAAGAAGTCCTACATCATGACCTCTCTGAGACTGACAGACACAGGTGAAGGGTAGGCAGGACTACCAACCTCAGGCAGCTCTTGATCAAATAGAAGCCAGTACAGGGGAGATGCCAGGGCCAGGGCCAGGGCCAGACCATATATAGACTGATGCTGAGAGCCAGGAGGTCTCTGGATTTGGCAATAAAGCTGGACCCTGGTCTCAGGAGAGCCCAAGGAGGGAAAATTCACTCATGTGGAGCCTGAGAGGCACCAGCCACTTCTGTCACCTGTGACTCTTTGACATTCTACAAAAGCAAAACAAAAACTGCTCCCTCCAAGCCAAGGAGCCCAGGGCATGCCCCTTCTAAATAAAGACCATTCATTTCTTTAATGTAATTAGAAAGGATTTTGTTTCTGGCTTCCTTCTGAGGTTCTGGTGACTGGGTGGCACTCCAGCTGCGAAGTCTTCGAGAGAAAGGGAAAATTTGGGGTTGGGAACATGAGAGCCGCACCAAGACTGTGGCTTCTGAGTTAGAGAGCTTGGGAAGGGGAACATCATACTCTGAGTTTTTGAGGTTTCCAGTAAGCGGGACACCCGTGTGCTCACCCAGGACTGAAAGCCCATTACAATGCATCCCTTGTTATGTTTAGAATTTAAGATGATATTTTTTCTATTTTAGTTAATGGCCTGAGAATGAGATTTTGGTTGCTGGCAATAAATTGCATATTGGAAGATATTGGTGCAGAGGGACCCTAATTCAGTCCTTTTATAGCATCCTTTCCCCCTCTGGTCTGGAGAATTCCTTTAAGGTGGTGGGGGTGATTAATGACCCCGTGTGCCTGTGTACACACAGGGCCCACGCGTCCTTGGAATGAGGAGCCCAGGGATCCCGGAGAACAGCCCCACAGCAGAGGAGGGAATCGCAACACCACTTTCTCTGCCAAGTCCTACCCCAGAGCAAACAGGGATGGATAGATTAATCGATGGAATGTGCTCGGGGCTGCTTCCTCAAATGTGCAAGCCCAGCATCCCTTTCTGGCTCAGAACAATAAAGGAGACAGAAGGCATAGAAAATTCCCCCTTTTAAAAAATCCTCTTCTGCCTCCTCTTCCTCTTCTTTCTCCTTCTCCTCCTCCTTTCCTTTTATTTTATAAGGAAAATACTTGATATCTAAACAGTGTACCAGACACAAGCTGCAGACGATAGACGCCATGTGTTAATCACTTCTCTTCTCTGTGGCACAACGCCTGAGGAAAGGACCTGTAGGAAGGAAGATTGATTTTGGCCCACATGTTCCAAGGTTTCAGCCTGTGTCTGTGGTCCAGGGTTATGGGCCTTTAGTATCACCTCAGGGCAGACTGGAAGCAGAGAAAGCAACCGGAAGATGAGCAGGCCCCATCTCCCACAGTCCATTTGACTATGAACTCATCAATAAACTGATCCTCTGATGAGTTAGCATAGTCCTGGTTCAGCTTCGGAATGTGCCACTAACTGGGAACCAAGATTTCAACACAGAAGGCTTCTGAGGACACTCTTCAGGTCCAAATCATAAAAGATATCAAAATAATCTTCTTGTTGGGTGCTCCTGCACTGCAAAGCAGAAGGGTAAGATGCTCCAGGCCATACTAGAAAGAGTCATGGCTGCACCATCCCTTAATGTCACATGTCTAGAAGGTAAAGTTATGGGGTCTGAGTAAGCTCAGAAGACAGACAGGGGACATGGATAGGATGGAGTGGAGAGTGGTCCAGACATAGTAAGTTTGTATGTCCTGTAAGAGTTTAAATTCATGTCTACAGAAAATGGAGCTATGGGGTATTCTAGAGCAGGAAAACTGAGAAAGGACCGATACAGAGAGCTGCACACACTCTGTGCCAGTGTGTGGGGCAGAGAAGCATCAAGATTAGCAAATTAAATAAGACAATCGACAAGACTGGAAACCCCTTTAACCTCAGGCTACATGTAACAGAACAGAATAGGTTCAAGCTGTTAAGATCTCCCAAACAGGGCTGGTGCTATACAAATGGCTTAGGAGAGCTGTTTGTCTTTATACCACATGGGGAAACCAAGGAAATTAGTTTCTGATGTCAGCAGCAGCGGTAGCATTAGCATTAGCAGCAGCAACAACAACAAGACAGATGCATTTACTAGCAAGGGGAGAAGGCAGGTAGGTGAACATCTTTTCTCTCTTTCTCTCTTACCTCCTTATATTTGGGAGACTGCCACAAGATGGCGCCCAATCTGGAAAAAGTTTCCCCTCCCCCAACTCCACATAATCATTTCAGGAAATACTCATGTCAATTCCGGGTATTCTCCATTGACTCTAGAGCCAGTGAAGTTGGCAACCAGGATTAACTAACACATTTCTGTATTGGTTACTTGTCTGATTGCTGTGACAAAATACCTGGCAGAGCGAGTTAAGGAGGAAGGTTTTGGGGAGCTTACGGTTCTAGATTGCAGTCCATCATGGTAGAGCAGTCATCGTAGGAGGATTTTAGAAGGCAGTTGCTCACACAGCATCTACAGTCAAGAAACAGATAGCCATGAATACAGCCCCTTTGATTCAGTCCAAGACCCTACTCATAAAATGGTGCCACCCACTGTTACAGTGACTCTTCCTGCCTCAGTTCACCTAATCTAGACAATCCCTTCCAGGCATGCCTAGATGAGTCAAGAGCCTGCCTGGTTGACAGACATTATCAACCATCACATGCTGGAGAGTCTTTATCCACAGACTTTTTTCTTTCAAACACGGAGATCTTTTCTTGATTGAGATCCTACTACCACCGCCATTTTACCAGATGAGCACAATTCCTTACCACATTCTTACTACTTACACCCACAGATGAATGTAACTCGCAATCCTCCTGAGAGAAGCGTCTCTCTGCAGCAGACAGAGACCATCAAAGAAAACCACAATGGCCAAACTACAGAGAACAACTGATTATGGGGAAGGGGCAGCCCTAACACTTACATCTACAGTACAACTCCTGGGCCAAAGGTGCAGGGAACACTATGGAACTGGAGGGAGAAAAGATCTTAAGAGCCAGAGGACCAGAAAGGAAGTCTGCTGTGAGACTGTGTCTCCTAAACATGGCAGGGATGCTACATCCATCATCCTTCAGTAATATGCCTTAAACAAGACCTGAATGGCTGCAGCACCAGCTGACATGCTGGCATGAAAGGGGGAACTCTCAAGACCACAGGCAATTGACAACTTCTAGAGGGGCAGAGTTAGTCTCCCCAGGAGGAGTCCCCTGATTGGTTACCCAATGTCATGTTGTCAGCCTTGAAATCATATACAAATAAACAACACTAAATGTACTCATCAGATTGTATTTATATACTTATAATAATGCATAGATGTGTGTGTATATGTGTATGTGTGTAAAATAATAAAAATAAAAGAAAGACAAGAATTTGAGGAGTAAGAATGGGGATCTGTGTGAGGTTGGAGGGAGAGGACACAATCAGAGTTGGAGGAAGGAAAGGGACGAGAGGAAATGATGTAATATTTTAATTAAAATAAAAATATTGAAAAGCTTTTTTTTCCCAGCCTCCATTTACCTTGGCTCAGCTTGAATAAAATGCTGGGCTGTGGTAGAGGACAAAGGCAACCTGGGCCCCATCCTCTTCCCTCTGGAAAAGATCGGTTAGCCCAGCTCACAGCTAAATTCACATGTGGTCTAGCTTTAGTATTGGGGGCCATAGTGGGGAGAAATAACCCTGCTCCTTTGGCAAAACTGGAAGTAAAAGTTTTACTGTACTAATTTCTGTTTCTTAATTCATTGGTAATTCAGAGAAAATGATATGAAAGGCTTATAGACCCAAGTGCTCAGAAAATATCACCCCTTTTCCTATGTATAAATATATAATAAAATTTAATTAATAAGTTAGATAAAATAGGAAATTAGCAAAAGTAAATAAAAATAAAACCAAAAATTATAACAATATTTTGCTGGTTAGGTCTTTCTTCCCCTCCTGCTCCTCCTCTTCTTCTCAGCTTGAGACAAGCAAGAGTCATCTGGAAGGAGGGAATGTCAATTGAGGAACTACTTCCATCAGATCAAATATTTTCTTGGTTAATGATTGATACGTGAGGACCCAGATCACTGGGACTGGCGCTATCCATGGGCAGGCGGTCCTAGATTGTATAAAAAAGAAAACTGAGAAAGCGATTGAAAGCAAGCCAATAAGCATTGTTCCTCCATGGCTTCACCTTCAGTTCCTGCCTTGACCTCCTGCCCTGACTTCCCATGGCAATAGACTCTAACATGTAGGCCAAATAAACCCTTTTCTCCAAAGGTTGATTTTGGTTAATGCTTGGATATAATAATCAAATTCAAACTAGAACAGAAATATTACTGTAAAAGTTACACAAATGCACTTTTTCTTAAACTTTAATTTTCAAAAATTAAGATTTAAATTCTATAAAACTTTAATATTTTAAAACAAGTATTTATTTATCTTGGAAGGGAGAAAGCATGCTATAGGTGCTGAGATTTATTCTTATTTTATTACTTTTTAAAATCTGTTATGTTATATGATTTAAGGTTCAAAGAATGGGACCTGAATTATGTGTGGTCCAGTGTAGAGACTTGACTTTCTCAATTTATAATCCAAGAGGATCATAAAATTACTACCTAGCAGGAGGCATTCTGTTAAAGAACAAGAACACAATATTGTCTCTTCCCTTTGAGTTAATCCAGAAGGGCCTCACAATCACCTGAACAGGGAAACACTCCTAGGAGGCTGTGGCCAAGACATTAGAAAATAATCCCAATCCTATATGTGTAGGTCAGTATGAGGGTCCCTTGGCCACTGGCCACTCTCACTTTTGAGAGTGTTCTCCTATGCAATGGTCTCTCAAGCCACAGTAAGCTCTCGCTCTTGGTAGCATTTCAATTTGCTCTGAATAAACCTTCCCTTCCCCCTGCTCTGAACTCTGTGTCTCAGATGGGCTCTCCCAGGGCAGATCACAGCACTGAAGAGCTGAAGGCCAGCCGGAGCAAAATCCAGGTGGCAACATTTGCTGACAGCGATGATAAAAGCAGTTCAGGCATTCTTGGCTACACCAAGGTCTGCTTAAAACTCTCTTCCCAGAAATTCAACCTTCACAAATGAAGCTCATTCCTTTTTCCCAACTGAGACCAAAGAATAGGGTAGACATTGCAGAGAAAAAGTAAGCAAGGCATTATAAGATTAGCCTATGAAAGAAAACAGGAAAACAGTTTCTCTCTCTCTCTCTCTCTCTCTCTCTCTCTCTCTCACACACACACACACACACACACACACACACACAGTCCACAGTGTCTGCAGCTGACCCATGGCTCATTACAATAATAAAGTTCACACCCTCACGTGGACACTTAACATGCTAGTGGGATACGTGATTCGGGAAGTTTTCCAAAGGCTCTTTGTAACAGATAGAGTGTGCTCTAGGAAAGCCACGATAGAAAAATAAGCCTAAAAGTTGACACTGACCAAACGAGGTAGAAAGCCCAAACTAGATGATGTCAAGGCCCCAGCTCTCCGTAGAGCTATGTGCTACTACACACCTGCTCTGGCCCCCTCCTTCCAGCTGGATCTCTCTGGTGGAAGTGTCCCTGCTGCTGCTGTAATGGCATGTCTCTGCTCCATTCTTTGTTCTGGAAGGGAGAAATCTGGAAGCCCTCCAGAGGTGCCACCAGCCCCTGACTTGGCTTGTTAGCACAGTACTGTCAGGACCTTTCCATGCAGTGGCAGCCGTCCTGGCAGGAACGAAGATGTTCCAAAGAGAATTTTCATCCCTCTCTTTGGCTATTGTACAGTGGAGCAATAGTTTCAAGAATTGGAATTGCTCCAGGAGTTCCTGTTAGGATGTGTAAAAGTCCCGCACCAGAGCTTTGGGGACTTTGCTCTAAGACATAGATCTCACAGTCAGATCCTTGTGGGAGACCGGAGCTGGGACAATGATGATGGGCAGGACCACACCTTGACCCAAACTGCTGAGTTCCACATTCCTCTTGCCCTCTATTTAAACCTAAACTCCTGTCAGGAATCTGAAGATGGACAACGGAGGGCCAGAGGAACTAATATTTCCTCTTCCCAGTGCGGCCTTATTAAACACATCCCCTTTTCCTGTTTTCACTAGTACTTGTATAATTGGCCTACTGAGAACTTGTGGCCAAGCATTGCTTGTTAGGGTTCCCAGGGCCCAGTCTAGGACCCTAACACTAACAATGTTGGTGAGCCATACATATGTATTTCCACTCCCCTAACACGGACATGCAGCTTCCTAAGCCTGCTTTCTCTTCTGAGTTATCCAGAAAGTGTAGTGTTTCCTTTCTACCATTCTCTTTTGTAAGAACACATTCCCCCCAAAACACTGGGCGTCTCCCCCCCTCTCTTTTCTAAAGCCCCCGCCTTGTCATGTGGATGCCTCCCACCACGTGCCTGAGCTTCGCACTGTCTTAACTCAGCTGGCTTGGCTTTTTCTTCCCTAGCTGGCTTGGCTTTTTCTTCCCTTCTCTCCTCCATTATCCTTTTTCCAGGCAGCTGCCTGCCCTGGATTTTTGCTTTTAAACTCAAGCAAAATTGTCATGGAGTTTCTGTTTTAGTCGATGGTCAAATTCTTTTAATAATGAGACCGAGAACCCTAAGAAGCGAACTTGGGTTTCTCTTTCATCATCCGGCAACGCAAAATGGAACACCTCAAAGATTTTAGGCAACTGTTACGCCATTTGCATAACAGATCTTATCTACCTGAAACATCTTAGAGGAGATTTGGAGTTTTAAACTAGGTGGGCGTGTGCTGTAGCAGAGATTTAAGTCCTTGGAGTCCGGCTGAAAGAGGATAGAAAACTGAGACCCAAAGACACTGAGGGGATCCCTAAAGATGGTATTTTCCATCACATCCAGAGCTCCCACCTGCCGTCAATACTCAGGCAAAATGCTTAGCTACCCCAGGAATTAGCGCTTCCCGGCCATAGGACCGACACGCACCATCAGTGCTCAGGCAAACTGCCCGGCCACGCACAGTGTGGTTGGGTGACCTGAGGTAGCTACTGTGAGCCCCTGTGCGCATGCACTAGACAGCCTTTCAAAGCGGACATGCCCGCTCTACCTCTCTCTCACCATGCTGTTTTCAGACAGGTCTGCCCAGGTATGTGCGCTACCCTCAAGTGGGTTTCGTTGTGTATCTTGTGATCCATTCTCGGGCCAGGAAATCTCACCTATTATCACTATGTAAACGTGGAAAACACTGAGTCTGTGCCTTTAGTGTAAGATACAGGGGGCGAGAATCCTTGGTGGATTCCATGGCAGGTGAGGACCGAGCCAGGAAATAGAATACGCCCTGCAAAGAGAGGGCATTGGGAGGATTGGGAGAGGGAGAGAAAGAGACAGAGAGAAAGAGAGAAGAGGGGGCCTAGATGAGCTTGCCTTGGCGGGAAGAGAGATTAGGGAGTGGGCGGAGCTTCTCCTAAAGAGGCCTTTGTGCCTGTGTAGTGATATAGCAGCCATAGGCCCCTGGGCTGGCCAGGGTACTGCCTGGGTTCCTCCTGTCAAGTGACAGTCGGGCCCCAAGTCTGTACTGACCGGAGACTCCCGCTGACCAATCTGAACGTGTCATGGTTTCTGAAGCACCACAGGCCCATACATAATCTCCTCCTAGAGTTCCTGAAAAACACCTGCCTGACAAATCTCTTCTTCAGCTCACTTTTGAGTTCCTTTTATGAGTGTATGTCTCACTAAAGATTGCTGTCTTTGAAGAGGTTTGGAGAGGCAGGAAAGACAGGAGCAAAGTGGTTTTGGGTTGTTGTTTGTTTGTTTTTAATGACTATTTTAAAATTTTTTCTCTGACTGATGGGAGGATGTGGAGGGACTGGGAAGTGAGCAGGATTGCAATGCATGATGTGAAATTCCCGGGGAATCAATAAAAAGTTATGCTTCTAAAGCAAAGAAAACCAGCCTACAAACCGCAATCCCAGAGAAGTTAGACAACAATGGGGACTCTAAGAGAGACTTACTTAGATCTAATCTACATGGGAAGTAGAAAAAGGCATGATCTCCTGAGTAAATTGGGAGCATGGGGTCCTTGCGGGAGGGTTGAGAGGGGAAGGGGTGAGGCAGGGAGGGGAGCAGAGAAAAATGTAGAGCTCAATAAAAATCAATCAAAAAATTATGTTTAAAAACAATTGCTGTCTTTGGTGTGCCAGGTTTAAATGTGCATGAGACTATGTGTATGTATGGATGTAGGTGTTTGTGGAGACGATGCCAGGATTGCCTCAGGATGTATGAGCTGCATCCTCTGGTTTTTCCTCTCTTCTTCTCAGAAGCGAGCTACTGTAGAGGCGGTCAACTAGTTTCATGAGATGTAGCACGTTCAGGCCTACCTAAAATGGTTCATCTTAAGCTTTGTTACTGGTTAGATCGCTCGGGTCTGGTGCTTTAAAGTGTTAATCCTGAGAGAAAAATCTTATTACTGAATTTATAAAAGATAGCGATTTATCAGCGATAACTGATAACTAATTTATAAAGGATAATACTGGAGAAGTGGTAATCATGTAAAATACTTTACTGATAATACAGCTTCTTTATGTAAAACAATAGTAATGGAAGACATGAAATAAAAGTTAAGAAATCTTGCAATGCCTAGGTATGCATTGATAAGGATTCTTTTCCAGAACAGATTCTTATGAAATAAATTTTATTCTTTTTTAATAGTCAAGAGTAACAAGAAATAAAGGCAAAATATGCTTTTGTTAAATGGTCATAAAACTTATAAACCTTTTTTTGTGGGGAAATTTAAAGTAGAAATTTAGAAGATTAATTTTTAGATTGGCCCATATGGAGAGACTCAATAATTCTGGGCTTTGGTCCACACAAAATGTGCGTATATCCTCTCAGTGCTGAGATGCTGGATTTGCTCTTGGGTTATTTACTTGTAGATAATACTTTTCCTTTAAATAATGTTATGAGAATGGATTTTACTTATTTGAATGGCTATGTATGTAGTGTGTACATGTGTGTGAGGCAGTGTTGAACTACGCATGTGCGTGTAGAAGTCAGAGGGTGACGTCACGTGTCGTCCCCTATCACTCTCTCCACCTTACATTCTGAGACATAGCCTCTCATGGAATCTGGAGATCACTGATTGTTGAGACTGATTGGCAAATGGTTGTATGTTTTATTAAGGTAATTGTTTATTTTTTATTGATTTTATTGGGCTTTTAAAAGCTCTCTCTCTCTCTCTCCGTCTTGTGTGTACAGAGGCCAGGAGAGAGTACTGGGCATTCTCTTCTACTCTACTTATACCTTTCAGGAAGGTCGCTCACTGATTTCTTAGATTCTGGCAGCAATTTCAAGCAGCCCATTTGTTTCTGTCCCTGACAGTGAAAGCTCCAGGCATGCTCGTGGTGAGACCATGCCTGACTTGTCTGGGTGTCAGGCTCCAAACTCAGGGTTGTACAGCGAACACTCTTAATTACTGAGCCATCTTTCCAGTTCTTATCAGGCTTTTGGCTATGTAGAAAAATTCCCTGAACAGAGTCAAGGTTCATTTAAGTATTTGTTTATGTTAAAGTCTTTTAA
Organism: Neodon shergylaensis; assembly: GCA_025134845.1. Classification (NCBI taxonomy): domain Eukaryota; kingdom Metazoa; phylum Chordata; class Mammalia; order Rodentia; family Cricetidae; genus Neodon; species Neodon shergylaensis. Next base: position 820,105 of record JABTXL010012322.1, on the reverse strand, counting down.
ATGACCACTTAAGCCACCATTTTGAGATGATCTTAGTACATTTAATAATATCTATGTATCTGTGACTATAAATGTTTAGAGGTGTATGTCTAAAGTTTATACATTGCATAAAGGTTTGCAGAATTAAAGACATGTTTAACACACGCAAAGTGATTGATAAGTGCTCTGTTTTATACAATGTACATTATATCTGGACTGTCATATAAAATGCTCTTTGCACTCGGTACCATGGAGCTGTAAAGGCTGGCATGTGGGCAAGCCTGTTGTTTGAAGCTCTGATCTGCCTCTCTTCGTCTCGACTAAATGACTATTTATTACCATACATATAAGGTGCCGATGGACAACAGAAAAGAACTCTCCTTGGGGTCACTAGCACTGTTCTGTAGGTTTGAAAGATTTCTACAGTTCTTATTTTAGGCAGTGCTCTGGACACATTATCTCACCGAATCAACAATCTTGAATTTCATTTCTAAAGTAGAAGCTGGGCTAAGATATAAAGGACTTTATGTTGTTCTTCTGTGTAACGATTCTAATTGTTTCTGTCTCCTTTATGTGCTATATGACTTTATGTCCCTGGTGTATAATATATGCTTTCTAAGATACAAAGCTTAGGGGAATACTTTAGTAAGCTGGTGCCTTCAGATTAGAATTGTTAGTGATATTAAACTTTCCCGGCTCTGTATTCATGTGTTCCTAATTGTGATGTAGATATTGTTAAGCAAAGATGATTAAGCATGCCATTATACAGTGCTCTCCTAACAGCATGTCTCAATAATTCAAAGGCATTTGACGTTGGTCACCCAAGGAGGACATCTGTAAACAAGTACTTATTTTTCAAACTAGTTTTCTTTAAATATTTGTTGGTTGGGTTTCTGTAAAGTTTTATAACCGTTGTCTGTTGACATTCTGCAGAAGTACAACTTCTAACAAAAGAACCAGAGCAGTGTTTTGGAGATGCTAGGACACTACTCATAGGACAGGCAGAATAAAATTCAAAAATGAGCTCCAGCCAGGTCTAACCTAAGAGTCACTCATTCTATGCCTTTTCTTTTCTTAAAATAAAAGGCTCTAATACATTGACATTTTGTCCTCCCAACGTGGAATCTGATCTGACCAGTCAGGAAAGATCTCATCCCAGGAATGGGGGAGTCTGAGAACAACCATCACTTCAAAAAGTCCAAAGTCTCTTAACTGTGAGCTCCTGTAAAAAATTGGATATTTTCTTTTCCCTAGAGGGAAGGAGCAGAACACATCTACAAACAGATCAAAGCAAAAATCAAAACCCAACAGTGTGAATAGCTCAGTTTCTGACATCTGGGGCTCAGTCATGATCTTCTTGGCTCCAAAGGGCTTGGGTTTCACCATTTGCCCAGCTCTGCCATCTGCAGTAAATGCAAGGTGCCTCCTAGACTCCCTTCTTCATACAGCCCAGACCCACCGACCTAAGAATGGTGCCACCCACAGTTGGCTGGGCCTTTTACATTCATTAGCAATCAAGGAAATGCCCTATAAACATGTATATGCCACATAATCATGTGCAATGCCACATAAACATGCCCACTCCACACTTGATACTGTCTTTGGCAGTCACTCCACACTCCTGGCATCTCCATTATCTTGGGTCTCCACTGCAGCTCAGGCTGCATCTCCATCAGCAGCTTGCTGGCCTTTCTCCAGGGATTCTGATCTTCCTCATGGTGCCAAGCCTCAGATTCTCTTCACCATCCCTTTAATTCTGTAACTTTTATGTTGCCAAAACCAGTATCATATGGATAACTTTTACACATTGCCAAGTTTGGCTGATAGCTTAAGGTGCACTCTTGATCCTCTCCGGACCATAGCTTCTATGTGCTGAGACTGCAGGAGTATTTTCCTGAAGGTTTCACCTCAGTAATCCTGGCCTCTTATAAAATACAGATGGGTTTTTAGACCCATCTAATTAGTGTCCATTGCCCTTATAAAGCACAGATTTTCATTTTCAAAGATCTTTAATTCAAATATATCACACAAATGGCCCCAATCTTTGACGGTCCCTCAAACATCCCTCTGAAGCCTCCTAAGCCAGGTCTCTACATCTGCATTTCTCTCCACATCCTGACCTTCCAAGTTACCACAGGAAAGTTCACTAATCTCTGAATACTCAGAACTTATCCAGAGTTCTAAAAGTTTCCACAGTCCTCACCTGAAAATAACGTGGCTGGGTCCATCACAGCAATACCCACTGCGGTTCTATTTTCTTCCCTCACTGGCTCTGTTGCTGTGATCAAACACTGATTAAAAGCAACTTGAGGGAGGAAAGAGTTTCTTTGGCTTCCAGGTTATAGTCCTTCATCAGAGGAAACCAAGGCAGGAATCTAAGGCGGGAACCTGGAGGCAGGAACTGAAGCAAAGACCTCAGAGGAACACTGTTTAGTGTTTTAATGTTTGGGCCTCTTCTTTGGGAATTATAGCTGCTTCAAATGGACAGGGCAACTGTCTTCTGCCAGGGATCCTCTCAATAATGGAAATGCAGACAGAGGTGAGATGACTGCAGAGCTGGCTAAATCTCATCTCCCCTCCTCCAGCCCTCCCCATCTCTGCGCCTCTTCAGCTTGAGGTGCTCCAGTAATGTTTTTCCTCAGAGTCAGCTCTGATGCTCACCAAAGGACTCGAGCATATTGTGCTGCAGTCCTGTGCGCCATGGGTAGGTATCATGTATGATGCAGGGATGCGCATCATCTCCCTTGCAGAAGTCCAACCGCCAACACAGCGCTGTGCTGTCATGAGCAGTCGCTGACATGCAGAGATGAACAGGGTGAGTGGGCCACTGGTTGTGGAGTCCAGGTGCTCTTTTCCTGGGCAAAGCAAAAGAACTCTGACTTGCCTTCTCCTCCATATCCCAGTTTCTCAAACCCCAGTCGGTCCTGGCCTCTCTTGTAGAACTGGGTGTGCTGGGTTCTCCATCAGATAGGGCTGAGGCAGAGCTGGTCCAGCCAATGTCTCCCTGGGGCTAAGTGGGATGGTAAGTGTTGACGACCCAGACTTCCCCCTGGCCACCGAAGCAGGAACTCACTTTGTTGCATCAGGGCAGGAACTTATATACAGCTGAGGTAGTGGATGGGAGTCTTGGAATGGGATGAAGTGGAGTGAGGAATAAGGGCCAATAGTATCCTGCCACATCAGTGGTGGCTGAGCAGAGGCGGGCCTAGGTCAGGCTATGCTGAGTCATTCCTCTCCAAACTCAAGTTAGGCTCAGGATGTTACTCTGGGCTTCATGAGGCTCAGCATGGATGGATATCAAATCGGGAGCATTGTGTCTTCCAGACTCCAAGGAAGCAGCTCCTTAGGTCAAGAAGCATCAGGATGGCCTGACGGGAATCTCTCCCTTTCATGCATGAGCAGGTCAGCGATGCCTACAGCTTCTCTGAGACGCGGGAAGACGCTGCTGCTTTGCTGGTGAGACAGATGGCCTGTTCGTTTTCAGAAATGTCATTCATTCTGTGCAATTCAAAAGTGGGACGAGCTCCAGCCGGATAGGTGGCAGTATGTGCATATTCAAGCCCTGGTTCTCCCGTGTATATATATCTCACTATATCTTTATATTAACTACCCGTACACCTATATGCGCATATGCCTTTTACTGACGCACACTCGGCAAAGGGGACAGATCAAGAACCACGACTCCGCAGGGGCTGCCCGTACTGGATGCTTCACATGCCCACAGTAGCCCTCTGCAACATGGGTGCTCAAACTTGAGCCAGGAAATTGCCATCACCCGAGGGCTTGACAGGGCGCAGGAGTCTTGGAAACCCCACAATTCTAAACCAGTAGGAGCAGGTGAGGCTGCAGTCACTGGTCCAGGAACCCCACCCTGAGACACACAGCATTAAAGTATGAGACTGAGTTTCAGGAGGAGAATTTGAAGCTCAGAGATGTAAAGTTACACAGCTCGGAACAGAAGAACGAAGAGGCCCAACTTAGCACAGAGACACCCCAATATTTTGAAATGTGCAAATTAAGTAGTCTTCTAGGCTGCACAAAGTGGTATGCAGTACAGTTTAGAGGTCCTGCTGCGCAAGCGCACTGGTTTGAGCCAGGCTCAGTGCTTGAGGGCTGGACTGTGTCCGTGATGAGCTAAGAGGGGGTTCCACCAGTCTGGGGGGGCTGTTTTACTAGTCTGGAGATTGCTGTTATTTTGGCTGGGGCATAAACAGGGAGAGTGGGCCGCAGGCTTCCTGTAACAAGGTGACCTGGCCTTGTCCACACACAGTGGCTGCAGGACTCCAGGTTCCAGTGAAACCTTTAGTGGGGTACTGAGGGCCTGGTACTGAGGGGGTACCCGCCAACTGTACTGTTGATTTAAATATCAGGCCTGCCAAGATCCACTGGGTATGCAAAGAAATCCTGCCTCTTGATGGCGAATACCGGAAGTGGGAGAATTTGCAACGACACGGCGCCTGCTTTGCGTTCCTTAGTACAGTCAGAGAGAGAGAGCTCCCTGTGACCCTGTTTCTTTGCTGGCTGAAGAGCCAAAGAGGACAGACCTGCTGCTTTTGTGACTGTCAGAAAGACAAAAGCATTCCTTAACATCAGTGCCACCAGGGCTTCACCCCGAGCAATGTGCTTCTCACTCTCCATGAAAGACTTTTGAGATGACGTCTCCTTGGAACCGCTGGCTGGAAGCATAAATATGGAGTTCAAATGGAATACCAGTTTTCACAGCTGTATCTGTGCTAAATTAAAAAGAACAGAAAAAACAAAGAGAAATGGGAGGGAAAGACTTTTTTTTTTTTTTGCAGCAGAATGTGGGCACTGGGAAAGCAGCCTTCGGAGACCTGCTGCCTGCTCAGCGACCCCGTCATTTCCAGATCGGACTCTTAATTAATCATGGCTGCGGTTCTGCACTTTGACTCTCGGGCTGGTGTTTTATTTTCTCGTTCTAGTGCCCACATGAGCATCCTCTGGCAATAAAACATCTAGGGAGAAGTTATAAAAACATGTCATCCTGCTTACAGCGTACGGCTAATTGATTTTTGAGAATCGCTTAATTGTGTGACTTTAGTTAACCAAACAACAATGCCTGTTTTCACACCCCCAATATTAGCTCATACTATTTCATGGCCTGCCCCTGCTGAGACGCACTCCATATTTTCGGCCGTAAATCTGGCCTCTGCCTAGGCTTGCGTATTTGTCCCAGCTTTGTTGTGATGGTTTTACTACATCGGTTGCCTTTTTAAAGAAATTTATGGAGGGCAATAAACATGGAGAAAGGTTTAAGGGTAGAAAGTGGGGGTTTGGATCACTTTTTTTTTGCAAGCTGAATTTTTAAATTTCTTTCTTAAATAAAATAAATAAAAGGTAGTTTCCTCCGGCGATTGGCTCTGTGCCGGCCTCTGTAGGTTCCTAAAATGGCACATGAGAGGAACCTGGTGTGGCCTTTTTAAACAAAGGTTTCTGAAGGCTCTACTGGGTTACAGTAGTTGCCTGGAGTTGGGGGGGTTAATGTGGAAAAGTCTAGGTGATAGGCGTGTAGGAAGGACGAAGAAGCCTTTGGGGAAGAAGTTGAAGGCATTTGAGAGAAACAGGCAAACACAGTTGGTGTAAATCAGAGGAGCAGAAGACTGGAAGTTTCACCCCGAATTATGATCTAAACCACAAACACGGGCAAGGAAGGTGAGCACACCTCTAGAAGTCGGTTGACCCAGTGATGCTCTTCCATGGTCATTCTACAGTGTCTACAGTGTCTACAGTGTCTACAGTGACTTTCTGTGGAAAGTCCCCACAGAAGGTCAGACTTCCATTCGAGAGCTGAACTGCAGCTCCCAGCACCTTCACTCGCGACCACTGACTTCATTTTATTGTTATTACTAGTGTGTCTGAGTGAGCAAAAGTGTGTGTACAAGTGTGTGCGTTCATGTGTGTGGGTGCACATATGGTCCACATGCATGTGTGTGCCTATACAAGTGGCGGCCGTAGGACAACTTCGGATGTCTTTCCTTCTCAGGCACTGTCATATGTTTTGAGATCTCTCACTCAGACCTGGGGCTCACTCACAAGGCTTAGACTTGTGGCCAGCCAGCTTCAGGGGCCTGCCCATCTCTACCTCCTCTACTCTGGTATATGAACACCACCATGCCAAGCTTCTTCTAACATGAACTCTGGGGATCAGCCTCAGGTCCCAATGCTTATATGGCAAGCACTTTCCCAAGTCATTTCATGATATAAGATTATCTGAATTATAAAAATCTATGCTAGCAGTGATGCTTGCCCTCTCACATGGCAATGCACTGTGGTTTGGATAGGGTTTGTGCCTTCTGACTTGTATAGGAATTTAATCACCAAAGTCTGTGTTAATGACACTGAGGTTAGAAGTCTAATCCAGCTATGAGATTAGCGGCGAAGGCTCTGGGAAATGATTAGATTAGATGAGTTCATTAGCATAGATCCCACAATCTTTGAATCCTGATGGCTTTGTAAGAGAAAGGATAGAGACACACATGTTCCCTATATTTGGCTATATGATGCTATCTGTGCATTGCCTAGGGACCGTGCCAGCACGAAGGCTGGCACTGTGCACTTGAACCTATAAGCCCAATAAACATCTTTTCTTTATAAAGTTAGCCTACTTTGGTTATTTCATTATACCAATAAGAGTTAACCAATGCAGCAGTGTTCTAGGGTATTTTGTTAATTCTTTACCGTCAAATTAGAACCCTATACACAGGTACTGTTATTACACTATATGATGGAGTAACTTTTCCCCTTCTATTTAATATGGTGGATTAAATGAATTGACTTTTCAATACATGGCTAGCTCTTCAACCTCGGGATAAACTCACTTGGTATATTTTCTTTTTACTATATGCTATTGGATTTTATTGGCTATTATTTTGTTAAGGGGTTTTCTTTCAGCAACAAAAGAAGGAAAAGAGTATTCAGGATATGGGCATTTACCTGAGCCATGGGAAAACCAGGATTGCTCATAGTTTCTGGCTGCCCGGGCTTTGTCTAGGCCAGATCCCACAGGGTAACCCCACTGTGTCACTATGCCAACATGGCTGGACTACATGGAAGAAGAAACCACAGAGAAAAAACCCCACAAGAATGAGGAAAAGCAGGCCATTCTTCTGGGGGTCATTCCATCCTTAAAAAGACAAATAAACAGAAAAGTCTAAGACCTCATGTGGTTCTCGGGGTGAGGTTTCAGGCAGGGTACCCATGCTGGGTGCCAAGCAAGATCCATAGAAAAAACAAATAAGTCTCATTTTCTACCCTTTGAATACCAGGATAAAAATTCACAGCAGTTTTCATCCAGCAGGGGCCACACACATGTAGACCTGTAATTCTCGCATTGTCCATACAGTTTTGCCATGACTATCACCAGGAGGGTAAAGGGTGCCCCAGGGTACCTCAGGCAGGGGACTAGGCAAAACTTCATCTGCGTCTGACCGGGCATAATCTCTTCCACACCACAAAGGTAGCAGTTTCGATCATGAATGTGTCAGGACATGCCTAAACTGAACCTGCGTGGGGCAGACTGTGATAGACAGTAGTACTTCCGGAATGGACTCTGGATCATTATTGCCTCTTACGGTTGATTCTTCATTGTGAAAATCCTGCTGGCTCGTAGAACTTCTTGGTCACATATTGGACTATGTCCCACCGTCTCCACCCTTTAGATTTGGTTTGGGTGGGCTCCTGTGAGCTTCAGAGTTTTACCTTACAAGTTGCACTGTGTCCCTTTGTTATGACTGGGCAGACCCATTTGGCACCTCCACACAGACACTAACTAGCTGCCTCTTGGAACATAACTTTTCTTCCACTAGTTTGGAGGCCTGGGAGTCTCAGCAAACCAGCTGTGACCTTGTCATGCTCCTGCAGCATTTACACCAATAGAATATGTGCATTTTCAGTCCGTACATCTCTGTCATGCACTTACATTTCACTACTACTTTATATTAACTACCAATACACTGTGTGCACTATGCATTTTACTGAAGCACATTCAGCCTATATAAGAGATCCAGAACAACGATTCATTAATGGGCTGTCCCATCACTATATGCTTTACATGGATGCTATTAGTCCATGCTCACAGAAAGGTAGGCTACCTGTGCCCTCCTCCCCACCCTCCGTGCCTCCTCTCTAAGGCATCCTCCTCCTTCCTCCACCATCCACCAAAGCCCTCCCTCCCAGCCCATCTCCATTCCCTTGGAACTTGCAGCCACCTTGGCCAGACCAAGGAATCCATAGTTTGACTCCGCCATTCTCTGTGGAGCTGAACCCAGAACCCTACTGCAGACCCCTCCCAAACTGCCAGTCTATCATCACCACCCTCACTGATCTGGGCACCCATCTGGAAGTATTTGGAGTCTGAGCAAATAGTTGCTACTAGAACTTCAGATCTGGGACCCATCAGAGTCTAAACCCAGGAATTCAAAGTGGTAAAAGACTGAAAGCCAAGTATCAATTCTAGTGGTCCACAGCCTGTCATTTGGGATAACAGCAGCTGAAGAACTGAGCATCCACCAAACATAGGGGAGACCTTAATTTTCACAATGCTTTGAATGTGCTATAAAATGTCTACTGTAGGATCTGGGGGCTTCTTGGACACATGCAGCTGGACCTACACTTACCCACGAGTGTTGTAATATGGAGCAGCGGGGCTGCTTCCCCAGCACCCCAGCCGCCTGCTAGCTTATGCCCCGAAATAATTACATGGACACTGTATTCTTTTAAACACTGCTTGGCCCATTAGCTTTAGCCCTTACTGGCTAATTCTGATATCCCGATCAACCCATCTCTAATAAACTGTGTAGCACCGGTCTTACCGGGAAAGATTCAGCATGTCTGACCTGGCGGCTTGCTTCATCGCGTGCGTCTGCCTCAGAGAGCAGAGCTATCGCGTCTGCCCGGGAGAGGGGAGCATGGCGTCTCTGCTCCAGAGAGCAGAGCTGTCGAGTCTGAGCTCACTTCCTCTTCCTCCCAGCATTCTGTTCTGTTTACTCCTCCCACCTATGTTTTAACCTATGAGGCCAAGCAGTTTCTTTATTATAATTAACCAATGACCTTCCTCTATCACACAAGAGTCCGTGCTGCCTTGAGGAGTGACAGCAAGCTCCAGGTGAGCAGTAGCTGGGGATTTCTCTCCCTCCTCACTCCCCTAATGATCCCGCTACAGCAATTCATTTCACAAGATGAGCTCTGAGGCATTTGAATTTCCAGACAAGCCACGTCCCTCCCTCGTGTTCTTGCCCTGCAGATAGTCCTATACCTAGGGACAGGATTCTCTCTCTGTACCAATCTGTGTGAAGGGTCTCCAGAAAGGCGGAAGAGGGATGCTGACAGCAACACAGTAGTTTGGGCCTTGTGGATCCATCATCTCTATGCGGAGGAGACTCCAGATCGTCCTGAATCACTGCAGGGGTGTGGTGGTGACCGGCCAGTAGGCTGGAGAACTTTGGAGGTATCTTAAGTAGGGTTCTGGGTCCAGCTCCTAGGAGAGTGGCAGAGTCAGACATAGGGGTTCCTTGGGTCTGAGCAGGATGGCAGTAAGGTGTTTGCACAGGCACAGCCAGCATTGATCTGAACGGAATCCTAGTCCAGTGCTCCTGGTGCTAACTCCAAGGTTGTGTGCACTTTGGGGTCCATATATAACTGGATTTATGAAGTATTTCAGGGAGTTAAAAGCTTTTATTTCCTAGCACACCTAGCCCATGCAGGTTTTTCCTTTTATTTCAAATGTTCAAGTTTTCTTCAGCTAGGGAGCACCTAGAGCCCAGAATCAAATGTCCTGGTCCTTTTACTCTGCTTCATAGCATCTATCAGGCAAAATCAGTCATGTCAAAGACCAGGAAAACATATTTATGTAAGTCTGGTCCTGTCCTGTGAATTCTGTGTTACTCGTGTGAACTCCTCTTGATATATACGGTGAAGAATAACTACTGCAACTCTCTACAGAGAAGTGAGTTATTTCTATTATTTTTCTTTTTTAGATTAGTTTTAGCTATTTAATATAGATTTCTATGCAAATTATAGGCAGCATTAAGTATATCTATATGGTATATATCTATGAAGATCTTTGAATTTTCACAATTCTGTATATCAGTTTAGTAATTAATACTATTACCATGTTAGGACTTCTAATCGAGAGACTCAGTTCATGTCTTCATTTTAGGTCTTTGATTTCCTTGACCTATACTTTGCAGCTTTCTAGAGCAAGATCCTGTACATACTTTGTTAGGCTTACATTTTGATATTTATTTTATTTTATTGTGCTTTCTAAATGATGTTTCAGGACCCACTATTTTTATTTTGAAGAATTGGCTTGTTGTCTAAATATTGCCTTCTAAATATTTGTGGTTATACCTGTAGATCTAGGGTGCTCTTGTTCCTGGTCCCCTAGAAAAATTTTCTTTTGTAGCCAGTAACAATTAGTTCAGACTCAAAACTGGTCAAAATGCTGAGCATACATGATTTTGGGTCCCCAGTTCTAAATGTAATAGCTATATCAGCTCTCCCCTCTCCTTGCAAAGGCTCAGGGGACATCAAAGAAAAGAAGGTAGGAACTGGAGGAGGTAGGAGGCAGGAACCGTATATGAGCTAGAGAATGGGTTGGAGTGCAGTGGCATCTTCAGGACATGACTTGACTATTACCCTCAGGAAATCAAATCAACTATGGTTACATGTATACAAAAAGCCAATCAAAATTTCTAGCTCAGATCAGGAAGGGCTTGTGAGGCCCTATTTCCTAGCTGAGAAACTATTGGCAATTAATGGATGAGGGAGTCATTTTAATTAGGGGTCATGGTCACTTGTCGTAGGTAAGTTCTGTTGTTGTGACTAAACACCAACCCAAACAAACTTGGGGAGGAAAGAGTTTATTTAACTGTCCATCACCGAGGGAAGCTGAGGCAGGAGGTCAAGTCAGGAACCTGGAGGCCAGAACTAAAGCAGAGACCATGTTTTCCATGGCTTGCTAGGGTTGCTATTGCTTACACCCCAAGACCTCCTGCCCAGGGGCTGGTGCTGGATAGACTTTATGTTGGCAGAGTCCTGAGGTGGCACAGAGTATCTCATGGTAAGTAAATATGACTTGTGATTATGTGGTCCATGTCCTGCTCCCAATCATGGGAGTCCATTGTCGTGACTGAACAGCCTGAGATGACTCTCATCAGGATGTAGTCTTACATTACAGAGCTCTGCTGAGTGTTTTCAGCTTATTTCTCTGTTGCTCAGGTCTGTTCTGTCTTCACATTAGCTTGATTTTCTTCTGCTCTTTCCATTTTTTATTACATCATTTATTAAGTTTTATAATTTTAGTTACTATACTTCTCAGTTCCTCAATTTTTATTTGCTTCTATTTTCTCTTTTAGATGAGAGTTTTAATATTTCCTTTCTGAAATATCTATATTCTTATATGTTTAAATGCTGTGGGAGCACATTCTGCTCCTTCAGCCAACAGGCTTTAACATACCAGCCCACTTGGGCATGGTCTCTTATACTGCAAAAGCAGCTGTAAAGTGTGTGGCCCACTTTCTCTTTCCTCCATTTTCTGCTTCGGGCTGCTAGACTCTGTTCCTGTTCGCACAGAAGACTGTTATCTAGGACAGTGATCTGTAAGTTTTTCCCTTAAATAAATAGCCCTTTTATTGTTCATAATTCTGAACTGGTGTGGGATTATTTTGTGACTTCTGTCATCATCTGGTACCTACCGTTTGGTTTTAGAACCCTCCCCCCAAGCTCTGCTGCAGGCTGCCGGGCTTGGAGCACACCCAGCTTGGTGTGAGACCTCCCTCAGCCTGCCTCAGCCACGACCTAGAATTACTTCCCAAGCTCTCTCAGGCTTTATGTGGATGCAGTTGTCCACGGTGGGCACCAGTCTGTTGACTGAGGTTTTCTGTCCCATCCGGTTCTGCAGCCATTAAGTCCCAAAGAATCACACAGAGGTCTACATTAGTTATAAACCAATTGACCCATTAGTTCAGGCATCTTATTTACTAACTTTTATAACATACATTAGCTCATAATTCTTGTCTGAGTTAGCCATGTGGCTCAATACCTTTTTCAGTGAGGCAGTCACATCTTGTTTCCTCTGAGGCTGGGTCATGACTGCAGACTGCAGAATCCTCTTCCCAGAAGTCTCCTGTTCTCATTGCCCTGCCTCTACTTCCTGCCTGGCTACTGACCAATCAACATTTTATTAAACAAGTACAAGAAACAAATGTTTACAGGGTAAGACCATTGTCCCATAGCATTTAAAACTTTTAGATTGCTAACTTAGGCATTTTGAAGACCAGACTCATTAAGGTTTCCTTGGACAACTCTGATGCTGTGCCAGCTCACGGTGGTGCCTGCTTATTACTTTCTTGCTCCCCTTTTCATTGAAATCCGGGAATTTTAGATGTTTAGGCTAGAGTTCCTACTTAAATTATGTTTTAGTAGGCTTCCTTTTGTATCTGCTTAATGGCTGGAATAGGAACTGCCTCTTTATGGCCGCTCAGAGATGAATATACAAGTTCTCCATTGTGTTGCTATATGCATCTGGGTTGGGGTGGGGCTCTTTGTTGCTGTTGGGCAGCAAGGGACAGTGCCCCACTTCCTGGCTGCCCAGTTAGCCTTGTCAGTACTGCCGGCAGAGGTGAGGTGAACTGCACCTGAGTTTGGCTGTCTCCCCCCCCCCTTTTTTTTTTTAAATTCTCCAGAATGTTAGCTTTTAATCCTTTCTTCCCCACACTAAAGAATGCACCCATGGACTTGCACTTGATAGGAAGAACAACAGCTTCATTCACCAATAGCCCCCATCTTAGAAATATTACTTTATTAAGACAGGGTCTTGCTATGTATTCCAGGTTGGTCTTGAACAAATGATCCTCATCCCCAGCTTCCTAAATGCTGGGGTTCTAGGTGTTTGCCCAACATGCCCTATAGTCTGTTCTTGAAAATGATCCTGGAGATGGAAACTTAAATACTAGCAAAGTGTTCTACTATCGAGCCACACCCTAGCTTGAGTGTATTAGCGGTCTCACTACTTGATCCAGGGCATGAACAAGGTAAGTAAGCCAGGAAAGCTCCTGCAGGACCAATCATTTTTCCAGTCCAAGCTTGGGACCTTGGACTTCTTTTCTCTCTCCCAGACCTTCTATTTGCTTTCTATAAAATTCTAAGAGTCTTAGGTGTACTTTTTACTAGGAATAAAATTTTCTCCTTGGAAAATGATATCATATAGAGAACTTGGAGTTGCTGGAAATATTTTTTATATTGAAGTAACTTGGATCTGTGAGTAAACTGAGATAAACCCTTGGCCGATTGTAGCGTGGGAGCTCTGTGAACATCGAGTAGGCAGAGCTGTCCACTCTCTCATTTCACAGATGCTGTGCTCTGTGCCAGACACTGCTTAAGCACTCAACATAAGGAAGCAGTTCCTGTTCTGAAGAACCCATGCTCTAACTGCCGACAGGCTTTTAGCAATCTATGACACATACATGGAATGCGTATCTTATTAAATGTTGTCAAATGCCAATAAGAAGATACAAATCGGGGTGGCCAGGTGGTGGTGCATTACTTAAATCCCAGTACTTGGGAGGCAGAGGCAGGTGGATATCTGTGAGTTCAAGGCCAGCCTGGTCTGCAAGAACTAGTTCCAGGAGGTTCTAAAGCTGCAGAGAAACCCAGTCTCGAAAAACCAACCAAACAACCAACAAAAAAGCCAACTTGGGGAAATGAGATCTAGGCACTAAGTTAGAAAGTGGGCTGGATGGTTGGGGTGGACTCCACTCAAATACTGCAGAGTAAATAAAGAGGCTACTGTGTCGCTGAAGGAACAGCAATTGCAAAGGCCCGAGGCAGGCACATGCCTGACATGTGCAACAGGCCAAACAAGAGAAAGAGTGATCGCTGCTGGGTGAGTGAGCAGGAAGCCATATCTGACCTGAGGCAGGCTGGGCATCATCCAGCACACTGCTGATTCCGGCTTCTGTGAGCAGAGCAAGCTGAAGCCACCAAGGCAGGGACAATCAGGAGAGGTGATGCTCTACTGCACATGCTCCAGTGAGGGGCTGCCTTGAGGTTGGACAGTAAGCTGTAGGAGGTCAAATTCTGGGTGTTTTTTTTTATGATAGGAGTTATTCATATTAATATAATTAAAGATAAAATAGGTCCACTGGTAGGCTGGAGAGCTTGGCCTGAGTGTCTGGCTGATGGACCAGCCTCACTGGGAACTGGGTCTGGAGCACATTAAGCCAGGATGTTTCTCAGACTCCCCAGAGAGACCTCCAACCTCATGTGAACATATGTGTCTGGATTCCAGGGTGGGGAATGTTAGCTTGCAAGTCACTGGTGGCCATCAAAACTGATCTACAGAGATCAAGAGAGTGAGGATAGACAGAACATGGGGTACTTCAGATTGGGTACTTGGGGAGATCCCATACTTGGAATGCTCTTATCCTATTATATCCCGAAATTATACCCCCTGGTGGGTATAGGATCTTCATGCTTTGTTATGGGGGTGGGAGACATGTGGGGTTTTCTTGGGTTAGACTTCTAGCTTCTTGCCCCCCCCAATATGCTCCTCTGTTCAGACTCCTGTGCAGTCAGGTCATGGCAGCAGGGTGGCCCCCACAGCCAAGCACTGTATTCTAGGAACATGGATAAAGCATATGGGGAAGTTTCAAACTCCTATTGGTTGGTTAAGCACACAAAGGAAACAAAACTCCCCTTTGCTTGTTTTCTTACCCATTTGTTTGGTCTCTTGGTATCCAAAGAGGTGGATTAAGGATTTTGTTTAGCAGAGGAGGCCAAGTCAGAACTTATTTGGAAATTTTCATGTTTTGAGAAATGAACCTTCATGTCAAAAGATTTAAGATGTGCCAAGATCACAGAAAGTTCCAGATTGGGGTCATAGGAGAAAAACACATGGTGTATTTTATTTTCAGGGCATATAGCCAATGACATAAGTGGTGGTGTCTCTAGAACTGGCTTTCATGGTAACTGAATTAGAGTAGGTGAAGTCTTCTGGGAGATGCAAACTGAGTTTGTATAAGCTGACAACATGGCCACTCCATGGTATGGTTAAGGGAAAGATTTTATTGTGTATGTGTGTGTGTGTGTGTGTCAGAGAGAGAGAGAGAGAGAGAGAGAGAGAGAGAGAGAGAGAGAGAGA
>JABTXL010012322.1:771931-804956 GCA_025134845.1 Neodon shergylaensis | reverse complement strand
AGAGAGAGAGAGAGAGAGAGAGAGAGAGAGAGAGAGAGAGAGAGAGAACAAACAGTGAGTATAGCAGGGTTATAAGGAGAATGAATGACAGGAAGTTTAGGGTAGGGGAGGAAGTGAGAAAGGCTAGGATGCTAGCATGGACTTTGACAATGTAACAGGTACTTTGGTACTAAGGGAGCCTGGATGCCAGAACGAGCTTTGATATGCTGATAGGTACCACAGGTAGTCATCATCTGTTCCTTCTGCCAGAGGTAAGGGAAATAACTCCTTTTGGTAGAGGGGAAGTGATGTGGGATTCTCTTTGTATGCTGTAAATACCATTGGTTAATAAAGAAGCTGCATTTTGGCAGAATAGAGGTAGGCAAGGAAAACTAAACTGAATGCTGGAAGAAAGAAGGTGGAGTGAGGAGAAGCAATGTTGCTGCCACCAGAGACAGACATGCTGGAACCTTGCTGGTAAGCCACAGCCATGCAGCAATATACAGATTAATAGAAATGGGTTAACCAAAAGTTACAAAAACTAACTAGCAATACTGGTGTACGAGGTTATTCTGTTCATGTGTTGCTTTCATTGGCTAATGAATAAAGAAACTGCCTTGGCCTTTTGATAGGGCAGAACTTAGGTAGGTGGAGTAGACAGAACCGAATGCCAGGAAGAAGGGCAGAGTGTTAGATGCCATGGATCTCCTACTCGAGATGGACACTGGTTAGAATCTTGCCGGTAAGCCACAGTCATGTGGAAATACACAGATTAATAGAAATGGGTAAAATTAAGGTGTAAGAATTAGCCAATAAGAAGTTGGAGCTAATGGGCCAGGCAGTGTTTAAATGAATACAGTTTTTGTGTGATTATTTTGGATGTAAGCTAGCCAGGCGGCTGGGACAGAACAAAAGGGCCCACTCTCCGTGCAACATATTACATTTAAGTGATTGGTCAAGAAGTGATTTAAATAATATAGTTTCTGTGTGATAATTTCAGGAGTCTGGGAGGCCAGGAAATAAACAAGTAGCTTCTGCCTACAGGGAACCAGCTTCACAAGTTCCTGAGGAATGCTGGCTTTTATCTAACCACCAGAAAACCTCCTGTAGTCCAGGCTGAGCCAATTTCTGGGTATTTGGACTGCCTTTGGGATCTAGAGAATCAGCATTTCCTTTGGACCTAACAGACTTTATGTGAATTTCTCATATTGCCACCCAAGTAAGATGGTCACTCACCATATCTGCAAGCCCCAGGGCTGGTGCTCATGTGGTGAAAGACTTCTGGTTAATTCCCAAACCCTCAGAGGCTGCACAGAAGGGGCAAAGCGAGTGTTGCCTGATAGAAGATGCACCAATGCCTGATGTGCCCGTTGATCTGGTAAGCCTACAGACCCAAGTCAAACTCATATAGAACACAGCTGCCTTGGCTGCAGGTGATGTTTCCCAGCACGGCAAGCCTGGCTCTCTCTGACCCATGCCACCCTTCTGCAATTCCCTCCCTCTCTCAAAAAGTTCAAGTAAGTAGCCAATACCAAAACTTCCCTGTCTTAGTTTTCTGTTTTTATAAGAAAATATATGTCGGTAAGCAATTTATGAAGAAACACATTTGCTGCATAATTTTTGTGACTGAAGATTCTAAACAACATTGTAATGGCATTCTTTAAAGACTTCCTACCTCATTACACATGGAAAATGACATCACGGTGGGAGGAGCTATGAGAGAGGTCACATGGTGAGACAGGAAGCCAGAGAGATTCAGGGACCAGGTTTAACCCTTTATAACAGTCCACCAGTCCACTCTTAAAGGAACTAAAAGGGATCCTATAAGTACTTTATTATTCATTTCTGAGGGCAGGGCTCCAAAGGACCTAACTAAAAGGTTTTCTAGCTGTCCCCCATGATAAGTTTCTCAGCCCACACAGTAAGCCAGATCAAGCTGAACTGAAAAAGTATAATAACAGGTATATTGATCAAAACAACTCCTGGGTGGGTTCTCTAGTCCCAGAGATTGAGGCTAGAGAAATTGCACACCCAGGTCAAGGCAAGGAAGGCTTATAGACTGTAGGCAAGGGGTGATGATGTGTCCACCACAAGCTGGGTTTGCGCCCACCCAGGCATGGTTAAAAAAAAACTGAGCACTTAGATGGGGGGCCACTGTAGAAGGAGCTGCGGGCCGCTTCCCGCCCGGCTCCTGGCCACTGGCTAGCTTTATACCCGAAATAACAACACACAAATTGTATTCTTTTAAACACTGCCTGGCCCATTAGTTTCAGCCTCTTATTGGCTAATTCTCACATCTTGCTTTAACCCATATTTAGTAATCTGTGTAGCACCACGAAGTGGTGTCTTACTGGGAAAGATTCAGCATGTCTGACCTGGCAGCTGGCTCCATCGTGTCTGCCCCACGTCCCTTCTTCCCAGCATTCTGTTCTTTTTTTTTTTAATTTTTATTTACTTATTTATTAAAGACTTCTGTCTCTTCCCCACCGCCGCCTCCCCTTTCCCTCCCCCTACCCCAATCAAGTTCCCCTCCCTCGTCAGCCCAAAGAGCAAACAGGGTTCCCTGTCCTGTGGGAAGTCCAGGGACCACCCACCTCCATCCAGGTCTAGTAAGGTGAGCATCCAAACTGCCTAGGCTCCCACAAAGCCAATACGTGCAGTAGGATCAAAACCCATTGCCATTGTTCTTGAGGTCTCAGTAGTCCTCATTGTCCACTATGTTCAGCGAGACCGGTTTTAACCCAGGCTTTTTCAGACCCAGGCCAGCTGGCCTTGGTGAGTTCCCGATAGAACATCCCCATTGTCTCAGTGTGTGGGTGCACCCCTCGCGGTCCTGAGTTCCTTGCTCGTGCTCTCTCTCCTTCTGCTTCTGCTTTGGACCTTGAGGTTTCAGTCCGGTGCTCCAATGTGGGTCTCTGTCTCTGTCTCCTTTCATCGCCTGATGAAGGTTAATGTTCAGGAGGATGCCTATATGTTTTTCTTTGGGTTCTCCTTCTTATTTAGCTTCTCTAAGAACCCGAATTATAGGCTCAATGTCCTTTATTTATGGCTAGAAACCAAATATGAGTGAGTACATCCCATGTTCCTCTTTTTGGGTCTGGCTTACCTCACTCAGGATAGTGCTTTCTATTTCCATCCATTTGCCTGCAAACTTCAAGAAGTCCTTGTTTTTTACTGCTGAGTAGTACTCTAATATGTATATATTCCATACTTTCTTCATCCATTCTTCAATTGAAGGGCATCTAGGTTGTTTCCAGGTTCTGGCTATTACAAACAATGCTGCTATGAACATAGTAGAGCATATACTTTTGTTGTAAGATAAGGCCTCTCTTGGATATATTCCCAAGAGTGGTATTGCCCAGCATTCTGTTCTATCTACTCCACCCACCTAAGGGCTGGCCTATCAAATGGCCAAGGCAGTTTCTTTATTAACCAATGAAATCAACACAAAACAGAAGATCCTCCCACATCAGGCCACGACTTGGATGACTGGTGGCATCAGTGGGGAAACTGCTGTAGTCACCAAGAATGTGGAGCTAGACTTTTGGTGCTTTTCCTTTGTTCGGAGACTCTGAGCAGACGAGGTTTGGAGAGAGACAGAGACAGAGACAGAGAGAAAGAGAGAGGAATAGGGTTTTCTATACTGTGCAGCAGCAAACCAGAGGCTTCAGCTGAACACTAACTTTTCCCTATGCTCCAGCTTTTGATGGCTCTATTTCTTAATATTTCCCTATTGAGGATCAAGCCTCCAACACATCAACTTTTTTTATTTGTTTGTTTTTAGAGACAGGATTTCTCTGTGTAGCCCTGGTTGTTCTGGAGCTACTCTGTAGACCAGGTTGGCTTTGAACTTACAGATCTGCCTGCCTGTGCCTCCAGAGTGCTGGGATTAAAGGTGTGCACCATATCAAGACATACTCTCCAAACCTCAACAGCTTCCCAGGCTCTGGAGTAGGGTGAGAACTCGGTTAACAGTGGCGGAGGAGGCTCTTTGTCTTTACTTCTCTTCTCCCACTGCCCTCAAATTCTGTAGCAGGAGATGAACTGTAAAATCCAAGTCGTGGCATAGGCTCTTCCTTCAGAACAGGCACGTGCTTGGATGCCTGTGGATTCTAGAAGGCAACAGGAAGATCGTAAAAGTATAGAGCTCTGGTGTGCCTGTTGTCTTCCCAGACCTCTGAAATCAAATGAAAATGAGCTTTCAAAGTGTAGAGCACTTCGTATTCCAGTAGCCAGAGGTGGCTTTGGAGTCTGGGAGGACCAGGGCCATTAACTTTGACAATTGTTAATTATCAAACCCTCCCATTGCCCTTTGTCCTCCTCAAGGTTCTCAGGGCAAACCAAGAAGAAGCAGCACCAGATGCTGTGGCAGAGAAAGTGGAAGTTCAGAACCAGTAGTAATTCTAGAGCAGTGTTAAGTAAGAGGTACCAGTTGTGGCCAGTTACGAGCTCATTCTCCTTGACACACAAGCTGATCATGGCCTGCAACATGGTGACTTGGGTGCATAAGGGAAAGACACTGGTTTTTTTTTTTTTTAGTTGCTCCAGATGCTTGCTGACATAGGCAAGGGATGAATGCAGAGGTTCTTGGCTGTATCTAAGGGGAGTACGGCAGCCTGCCTCAGAGGCACAATAGCACAACTGCTTTCCTGGGCTCTGGGCTCCATTCCTGGCTGTGCGGTTCTCACGCTATGCAGTCCAAAGACGACTTCCACAATCTTGTCCTTATCACTGGCAAAGTGGGCAGAGGGACGGCCTATCTCACTGGAATGTGGCAGAGAACACTGTCAAAATAACCAGAAGGCATCCAGTCAAGTTGATAAAGTGCCTTGCAGAACAAACACAGACCTGCAGGCATGCATGTCCTTTCTTTGCACGACCTTTGCTGTTTTGTGGGTTAAGAAATGAGTCGGTGAAGGCTTTTGTCTACGCTCTGTGTGACTTCAGGGCATGTCCAGTCCCTTGTGTGGCCTTTACTTACAAACCAAATCATTCTTCCACAGTTCGCAGACAGGAGGTCACTGAAACCTGTTGTGTGTCTGAAACATTGTTGCAGTTAAGTGCCCCGACAGAGCACACTATGTATCTGCTTTCGGTGGAAACTGTGCTCAGATTTTTAATTCCCTTTGACCTGTAGGTCATTCCGTTCCTTCTGGTTTTAATCAAGCATGTTGCTGATTAATCCCTTGGTGTTCTTTGCTTCACCTTTGCCATGGCAGAATGTCCAGCAAAGTACAAGTGCATCTTGTTGTGTCTATGGATGTAACAGGTCCCGAATATTCTGGGGAGGCAACGATCCCTGTGGCCGTTTGAATTTCGCTTTCACATTCTGTTTTTGCCCTTAGTTGCTTCTCTATGATTTCCCATGTTTCCACTCACAGGAACTATAACACAAGCCGCAAGTTCACTCTGCCCTTTTTCCTCAAGTGGATTTTAGTGCAGACTGTGCGCCAAAATCCGGCATTGGTGGATACAGAAGCCTTCGGCTTCCCTGTTCTCTGAGCCCTGCCCCTCTTTGAGCATAGAGCCCAGGCCAGGAGACAAGGGAAGGGAGAGGTGTGGATGAGAAGGTGAGCTCCTGCACCAGAATCAGTGCATCGCACACTTTATCAACCAAACAGATGAGAAGCAAACCTATTTCTTTATGTAAAAGAGCTTAGGTGATTGATACGCACTGTATTAAACGAGGGGATTTGCACAGATGCTCATATTCATGTGTAGGTCTGAAAACACCAAATCAGCATGCAGGTGTAGTTTGAATGATGCTGTTGGAGATGAACCGAAATTAAAGTTCTCTGAATTAACCATGGTATTGTGTTTTACTGGTTTTCTTTATCCCTCACCCTCTACACATACAAATACAACTTTGAAAAGCTGAAATTGAAAATTAGGTGAACAATTCCTTTAAAGTTTAAACTTCTTGCTGTTTACAGGTTCTGTCCTTTGGCAATTTGATGATTACCTTGATTTGATTTATATGAATTTAAAAATGCTGGATCTTTCAGTAATTATTTTTTAAGATTTATTTTGCTTTTAATTATGTGTATTTTGTGTGTGTCTGTATGTACGTGCGTGCGTGTGTGTATACATGTGTGCACTTGAGTACAAATCTCCTTGGGTCCCAGAAAGCAGTGTTGGATCCCTTAGAGCGAGAGTTATAAGCAGTGTGAGCCACAGTTCATAGGTTATGGGAACTGAACTTCTGTCTTCTGCAACAGCAGTGCGAGCTTGTGCTCCTAACTGCTGGACATCTCTGTAGTCCTCTAACCAGTAACTCTTACACTGTAAGAACTGCACCAGACATCTGCACACCCATAAGCCCAGCTCCAGATGCATGGCCAACAAACCCTCTTTGTTCAAGAGCCATCTTTGCCTGGAAAGTCACTCTACCTTCTTCCACCTTTCACCCCTGCTGTCACCTCCACACCTGCAGACCCAGCTCTAGATCAATGGTCTTTGAACCTACTGTGTTTGCGAACCACCTTTGACTGGCCCCTTTCTCTCCCATGCCATCTCTACACCCATAGGCCAAGCTGAAGAACCATGGTTTGGTAGCCATCTATGCCTGGTCCAATTAAACAATGCATTCACCAACTTTACCTGGCCTATCTCTGACCACACAACTCCAGTACCGGTCCAACCTAAGGCAGCCAGATTCTCACATCAGATACACAAGCAAAAAAGAATGTATGGCCCAGTCAAATTGAAAAAAAGAAATCAATATGAATGTTCAAAATACCATGTCTCCCTTCAACCCATTAACCCCCATAGAATTGTTCTTTAATAAGAACTACCTAAATGAACACCAGAATAAGAATTTAAAAGAACAATCACATATTTTTATCAAAGATTTCAAGAAATTTAAAGATGATGTGAACAAGTTCTATTGCATTTGAAGAGGGTAACAATAAGTACATGAGTTATGTGCGAGAAAATACAAAACCAAAGCTGGATGAAATGACAAAGACAACTCGGGGCTTGAAAAACCGAATTCATTAAAGAAAAGGAACCATCAAAGAGAACACAAGCTGACATGAAGATAGAATTGGAGAACTCAGTATCCTAACTAGGAAAACACATGGGAAAGCCTTACAAGTAGAGTGAGCCAAGCAGAAGATGGAACATCAGGGCTGGAAGACAAAGCAGAGGATTTGATCAGATATGCAAAGTATGTGAAAAATTAAAAGCTCAGGAAAAGAACATGCAGGAAATGAGAAACACCATCAAAAGACCAAATCCTTGAGTTATAGGCATAGATAAGGGAGAATTCCAGTTTCAGCATAGTTTAGATCCTTAACAAGATCATAGAATAAAACTTTCCCAACTAAGGAAAGATTCAAAGAGGGAACACACAGAACACCAAGTAGATAAGGCCAAAAAAGAAACCCCCCATGGAATACCATAGTAAAACACTATCTATACAGGAAAAAAAGAAAAGAATATTGCAAACTTGAAGAGAAAAAACACAACTTCTTTATAAAATAAAGCCCGTCAGAATACTAACTTATTTCTGAAAGCTGGAAGAGGTTGGAAGAATGCTCTCCAGTTTCTGAAAGACAACAACTGCCAACATAAACTGCTTTACCCATCAAAACTATCTGCCATCTTGAAGGAGAAATAAAAACTTTTCATGAGCCAAACAGCCTAAAAAATTCATATCCAACAAAAAGAAATGCTGACCAGAACACTGAAAGCAATACACTGAACTGTAAACAGGAATAAGTACATCCAAGACACTCTAGAAATAAATAAATGAAGATATAATTAATGAAATACAAATCACAACTAACAATACAAACCAGCAAAACAAGAAAAATGACTACAACCTACACACACCATTCAATAATAACTCTAAATATTAATGTACTCACCTATCTAATTAAAAGGCACTGTTTAGCAGAATGGAATAAAAAATAAAACCCATCTATATGTTGTCTCCAAGAAAGTCAGCTTTAAAGGTAGACACAACCTTAAAAGGATAGAAAAAATTATCTAAGCAAGTAAGCAGGCATGGCCATTCTAACATCTGACAAGGTAGACTTCAAACCAAGACTCATCCAAAAGGACAAAAATAGGCCACTTCATCCTAATCAAGTGATCAAGAAAATAGTACAAACATATATGCACAAAACTTTGTGTGTTCCACTTTATCAAAAAGGACAGTAATGAGGTTAAAACACAGATTAACACAAAACCAACAATAATAGGTGATTTCAATACTCCGGTTTCTCCAGTAGATACATCATCTGGGCAAATAAATAAATAAATAAACAAACAAACAGAAACCTCAGAATTCAGAATTAAAAGATATCACCTCAAATGGACCCACCCAACTATATACTACTATATTATATCTATAGAATATTCCATCCACATGCCAAAAAAGTATGCATTCTACTCAGCAGCATGTAGAAGCTTTTCTAAAAGAGATGACATGCTGAGACACAAAAGAAATCTTAACAAATACAGAAACCCTGAAATAATTCCATTTATCCACTCTGATCATTAAGCAATAAAACTTAAAATCAACAGCAAACAAAATTCTGGTACGTGTATTAACTCATAAAGGTTAAACAACTCTCTGCTGAGTGACGAACTGATCAGAGAAGAAATGAAGAAAGAAATAAAAATATTGCTGTACTAAATGAGAAGAAACACAACACAACTAAACCTGTGAGACACATTAAAATCAGTTCTAAGAGGGAAATTTAGAGCCCTAAGTGCCAACATTGAAAATCAAAGAGCACAAACAAATGACTTAACTATATGACTCAAGAATTTGGAAAAACAAGAAAAAGCCAAACTCCATCCCAATATCCTCAAGGAATAAAAAAAATTAAAGCATAAATCAATGAAATAGAAACAAATAAAACAATACAAAGACTCAATGAATCTAAGAACTGGTTCTTTGAGAAGATAAACATCCAACTAAACAAAGAAAGAGCACAAGTGAACAAAATTAGACTTTTATATGAAAGCATTATACTAGACACAAAAGAAATTCAGAAAATTATAAGGAAATACGTTAAAATACTTAATGTATCCATTAAGTGGGAAAATGTTGCAGGGGGACACTTGTTAGTTCCCAGCTGTTCAGCCCCAAAATAATCACACAGAAACTGTATTAATTAAATCACTGCTTGGCATATTAGCTCTAACTTCTTATTTGCTAACTCTTATATCTTAGTTTAACCCATCTCTATTAATCTGTGCATCATCATGAGATCGTGGCCTACCAGCAAAGTTCCAGCATGTCTGTCTCTGGCAGCGGCTCCGTGGCTTCTCCCTGACTCCCCTCTTCTTTCTTCCAGCATTCAGTTTAGTTTTCCCTGCCTACCTAAGTTCTGCCCTGTCAACAGGCCAAGGCAGTTTCTTTATTCACCAATGGTATTCACAGCATACAGAGAGAGTCCCACATCAGGAAAATCTAAAAGAAATAGATGAATTTCTTGATTCATCCAAATTACCATACCACCAAAGTTAAATCAAGTACAGATCAACAACCTAAACAGTCCCATAATATTTTATTTTATTTTGTTTTTTTGTTTGTTTGTTTTTTCAAGACAGGCTTTCCGTCTGTAGCTTTGGAGCCTGTCCTGGTATTCACTCTGTTGCCCAGGCTGGCCTTGAACCCACAGAGAACCGCCTGCTTCTGCCTCCTGAGTGTTGGGATTAAAGGTGTGCACCATCACCGCCCAAACAGGTCCATAATTTAAAAAACAATGAAACAGTAACAGAAGACCTTCTGAGTGAAAAATATCACAGGCTGAAATGGATTCACATCAGAGTTCTACTTTCAAAGACTTTCAAAGAAGAACTCTAGTCAATACTTATTAAACTATTAGAAAAGATGAAAATGTAAGGAGAACTCTCAAACTTGATCTATGAAGCCAGTGTTACTCTAACACCCAGAGCAGATAAAGACAGACAGACAGACAGATAGTCAGACAGGCACACACACACCAAAACAAACAAACTACAGAACAATATCTTTGAAGAATATAGATATAAAACTTCTGTAAAATATGAGCAAACCAAATACAGGTACATATCAAGAAATGGTACATATACCAGAAATGAAGGAATGATCCATAAGTCAATACATCCAATAAATCATATTAATTGACTTAAAGACAAGAATCACATAATCATCTCAAAAGATGCAGAAAAGGACATTGGCAAAATTCAACATGCTTTATGAAAAAAGTCCTAGAGAGGGTAGGACCAGAGGGAACATACCTCAACACAGTTAAGGCTATCTATGACAAACTTGGAGTCAGCATTATCCCAAATGGAGAAAAAGTCAAAGCAATCCCTTACAATCATGACTGTGGCAGACCTGCTAATTAGGCCCACTTTTCAATATAGTGCTGGAAGCACTAACCAAAGTAATAAGGCAAGAGAAGAAAATGAAAGGGATACAAAGAGGAGAAGGGAAATAAAAGTGTCCCTATTTGCTAATGATAGGACATTCTACATGAGGGACCCCAAAAGTTCCACCAGAAAATTTCTAGAACCAATCATCAATTTCAGCAGGATATGAAATCAAGTTACAAAGATGTATGCAGGATACAAAAGTCAAGTTACAAAAACAAACACATGGCAAAATAGATCAAGAACACACTCCTAGTTACAATAGCACCGAAGACAACAAAATTTCTAGAAATAAACCTAACCAAGAATGTGAAAGACCTCTATGGTGAAAATTTCAGATCTCCGAAGACAGAGATTGAGAGGACATTGGAACACGGAAACATCTCTGATGTGGGAGTGTCATATATCAATCTGTTGATTTCATTGGTTAAGCAATAAAGAAACTGCTTGGCCCTCATAGGTTAAAACATAGGTGGGAGGAGTAAACAGAACAGCATGCCGGGAGGAAGAGGAAGTGAGCTCAGACTCGACAAGCTCTGCTCTCTGGAGCAGAGAAGCCATGCTCCGCTCTCCCAGAGAGACGTGATAGCTCTGCTCTCTGAGGCAGACATGCGATGAAGCTCCGACCCAGGATGGACGTAGCTAGAATCTTCCCGGTAAGCGCACCTAGCGGTGCTACACAGATGATTAGAAATGGGCTAATTTAATATGAGAGAATTAGCCTAGAAGAGGCTAGATAGAAATGGGCCAAGCAGTGTTTAAATGAATACAGTTTGTGTGTTGTTATTTCAGGGCATAAGCTAAGCAGGCGGCCGGGGTGCTGGGGACGCAGCCCCGGCCGCTCCTTATTACAACACATCTCTTGTTCATGAAATGGTAGAACTAATACTGTGAGAATAGCCATACTTCCAAAATAATGTAGAGAGCAATGCAATTCCAGTCAAAATACCCACAACATTCCTCATTTAAATAGGAAAAAAATCACAGAATTCATATAGGACCAGAAAAGATCCCAGTAAAGCAAATTCTGGTGAGGTCGTGAGGATGGGAGAACCCTCATTCATTGTTGATAGGAATGCAAACTGGTGCAGCCATTCTGGAGGCCAATATGGAGAATCCTGAAAAATTAAAAGCAAATCTATATATGACCAGGTATACATTCCTCTGCAAGTGTACAAAGGAATCCACATCCCATTCCACAGACACTTGCTCAGCAATGTTTATAGATGCCCCAGTTCCAATATCCAGGAATCTGAAACAACTTAAATGTCCTTCAACATCTGAGTGACTAATGGAATGTCATAATATACACAATATAATACCATTCAGCTGGAAAGAAAATGGCGACTACAAATTTGCATGTAAATAAATGGGCCTAGAAGATACTAGTGAGTGAGATAACCCTACCCTCAGTATGATCTCTCTCATCTGAGGTTCCTAGCTCCAAATCTTCATATGTTAGTGTATAACCTTGAGTAACAGCAGAGACCAGAAAAGTACAGAGGGACCATGGACAGAGGGGTGGTTTGATGCAGAATAGCAGGACACAGTTGATATTGAAGTGGAAATGAAAAACAAATGGGGAGTGGGCTTTAACTGGGGAGAGTAGGGGGTCAGTACAGAACGGGGAGCACAAATCCCACACACAAACATTGTTTGGTGAAGCATCAAGGAATCATGTTATATTTACCTAAAATTATTCACAATATGTATGTGTATGTAACTATACTCTGTGTGTGTGTGTGTGTGTGTATGTGTGTGTGTGAGAGAGAGAGAGATTAAATTATGCTACTGGGTTGGTGATGCTCCGCACAAGAATCTTAAACTAACCAAACCCCAGAACCAGGCAGGAGAAACCTCCTTGCAATAAGCTTGGTCAGGGGAGTCTAAGTAACTGCCCCCCCCAGATATATGCTATTACTGTTGCCCTTGGGGTTCCTACTGTGAGGTGGCTGGAGACACTGCACACTGAGGACACAGAAATTGGATGACCTAGCTGGATCTAACCTGAATGTCTCCTCACTCTGGTCTAGTTTTTATAGTAACAGAAAGCACTATGCAGTGTGCCAAGGGAGGAAACAAGTAATAGTCCTAATTATACTTTTAGGGCCCACTCAACAGGAGGGAAATCATGCCTGGTACTGGAAACCTAGTCAACATGGAGGGGTTAGAGGGAGGGGGAAAGGAGGGGTGGGACATCGGAAAGGGAAAAGAGGGAAGTGGGGCCATTATATTTAATTTAAAACATATTTTTAAAGAATAAAAGAAAAGACTTGCTAGATTATTTGAAGAAATACGAAAACAAATACAGCCATGATAGTACTTTTTGTATCTTAATCCCCTCCCCCCCAATTGTACTACTGTGTAATACATATTTCTGAAAGGGAACTCCTCTTTAGGCCTTGGCATGTCTACTTGTCAATACATGGTTTCTTAGTTTGGTTTCTATTGCTATGATAAAGACCACGTTCAAAAACAACTTGGGGAAGAAAGGTTTATTCCAGCTTAGCATTTATATAGCCCATCACTAGGGGAAATTAATGCCGGAAGCTGAGGCAGGAACTGAAGCAGAGGCTTATGGAGGAACACTGCTAATGGGTTGTTCCTCATTGCTTGCTCAGTTTGTTTCCTTAGATAGTCCAAGCCCACCTGCCCAGGGGTGGCACCACTCAGTTTGCTGGGCCCTCCTACATCAGTTATCAACTCTCAATCAGTCATCAATCAAGAGAACACCCCACAGGCTTACCTGTTGGCCAATCTGATGGGAGCAATTTCATTTTAACTTTTCCTTGATTCTTGGTGGATTTCACATCATGTATCCCTATCCAGTTCATCTGCCTGTCTCTTCATATCGACCCTCTGCCCTCACAGCCTCACCCCACCCCCAAAGAAATCGTCATGGAAGCTGCACTGTGGCCCAGTGAGTCACATGGTATACCCTTTAGTCTGTATATCTTACTAGCATCTGTTAATTGCAATGAGTCATTGATCTGGCTCAATGCCTCTGGCTTCTGCTACACCATCGACACAGGGCCCTCACTGGGACTCCTCTTGGATATCCTGTTGTTGCCCTGAATCACGGAGACCCTGCAGATTTGGATTTGCAGGACCCGCCTCTTCACATGCTCCAGCAGTTGGTAGATGGTGTGTTTCTTGGGGTGGCTAACTCATAACCTGGTTCTAGACATGAATGGTAGCTGGGTTGGTCAGCTGACTAGTTCTTCCTCATCCTCACCACCAGGGTGAGCTCTCCAGCACTGCCCTGGCTGGTTCACTCAATGCTGCAGGAAGCAAGGGGTGGAGACCTGTGCCCCTGCCAACAAAGTCAGCTCTATTGTGCTGGCCAGGCGAGGTACAGGGCCTGCAGAGCAATCTTTAAATTTGAGGTTATCTCTTCTCAGATGACTCTAGCTTGTGTCAAGTTGGCACAAAATTAACCAACTTACATGTACATGGTGTTATCCATTTTGTCTGTCCAGTTATTTTTTGAGTCAAATGTCAGACATTAAACTGTTTCTAATAGAACTGGGATTGATGATTTACTAGTTTTTCCTCTCTATACTGTTTTCAAAAGAATGTATCAGGATTTCATAAAATATTTCAGTATAATACTTGACATTATCTGAAAAAAACCTCTGAGAAATCAAATTTAAAAGTATATATTAAAATGAATTGTGCTACACAGTCCAGAAGTAAGGGCCAGGACTTTGTGATACTGTCCTCTTGCCTAGGCATCAGCATCAGTCTGACCGCTGGAATCTGAATACAGAGTCCATATCCATCCTGGGTCTGCATTTTACTTTATAAATGTGTATGGTTAGGTTAAATGAAAACTTAGTGACTTAAAATTAATGAGAAATACCAACAGGGAGCGTCTCTATTTGTTTCCTCATTCAAAAAGAAGATATATTTTATAGTTGTCCCCTGAAAACACTTAGAAGCACTGGCAGACTGCTCATAATTAGTACACTTAGGCCCAAGTCTGTGGATTCTTTGTATATACTTTTTTTTCAGTAACAATTGGGAATGCTTACAGAAGTGGCTGATTCCAGCTTTGGAGCAAAAAAGTATAAAAGATGAATTTTTATTTTTTTTCTGTTTGAAAGGCTTCCTATATATATATGTATGTATGTATATATATATGTATATATACACATACATATGTATGTGTATATACACACACATATATATGCATATATATGCACACAGTGAGAGATAAGAACCACACATTAATTATGTATTTCATATATATTCAAATTACTGTTTCTTTATATATAATGTTAGTTACTATAAATAGAAGAAATGAGAGAAACAAAAAACCTTACAGTCTTATAAACAATAAAAAATAATGGGACTTTTGTCCCATTAGGCAATGAAAATCCATGCCTGCCAAATAATAATTGCTGGGAGAATTAGCCTCTGCCAGACATGAGCCCCCTTATTGGTTGTCCAATGCTGAGTGGTCAGCTCTGAAGCCATATACACACAAAAATGGACTCAGCAAGTTGTATTCATAATTAAATATATTTGTTCATATATACATATGTTTATTATACATATCTGTGTATATGTATAACAATAATAATCAAAGCAAAAGAGGCTATCAGCTTGAAAATGAGGGGACATGAAAGAGGTTCAAGAGAGGGTATCTAGGAGAGACTAGAGGGAGGGAGAAGAGAGAAAGTGATCTAATTCTACCTCAATTAAAAATATACCTTATAAAAGAGAGAGAAAAGAAAGTGTATGCCTGCCAAAACTTGTAGAAGTGTATGCCTCTGAAAATTTGGTGAATTTTTTTTTCCCTGAAGAATAGATAAGGACAACAGCACCTGCTTATCTTGCTTTTCTGTTGCTGCAATATAAACCAGGACCTTTAGGGAGAAAGGGCTTATTTCATTTTATAGGTTAGGACAAGTCTATTCTTAAGGGAAGTCAGGGTGGGAACTCAAACAGGACAGGAGCTTTGAAGCAGCACCACGGAGGAATGCTGCTCCACTGGGTCACTACCAGGCTCTCTCAGCTGCCTTTCTTACACAGCCCAGGGGTATATGCTACCTAAGGATGGTACCTTGTACAGCGGGCTGGGTCCTCCTACAATAATTAGCAAGCATTAAGATGTCTCCACAGACATGCCCAGAGGATAATCTGATGGAGGCAATTCCTTAATTGCCTATTTGAAGTTAACATCTAAGGTTAGCCATCACAACATCCCAAACCATTTGTCCATTCTACTATCAAGATAAGAAAAGAAATTAAGCATTCATTTCCTCCTGTAATGATGCAATAGGATGTACATATGAAGTATCCTTCCTAAAAGACTTGAACTTGCTGTGATAGGCCTGACCATGCTTTTGTTTGAAGGAATATGGACCTTGGGACTGTGGATTAGGAAAACAGTAGAATGCTTTAAGTGTTGTTTAATGGACCATAGTAGTAGGAGCATGGAAGACAGTGGTGCTAAGTACGATTTGAACTGTGAGGTCTGGCTCGAGAGGACTCAAAGGAGAAGAATTTGAGTATGTTGCTTAAAGATTGTTCTTGTGATAGTTTGGTGAAGAATGCAGCTGCTTTTTCCCCCCTATATGAAAAGTCTGCCTGAGGCTAAATCAAAGAGTTTTGAATCAATCATTTCCTGGTTAAGGAAATCTCAAAACAGCCTAGTATAGATTCTTTCCTGTGCTTATTAGTGGTATTTATAATGAAGATTTATAATAAAAAGGAGTAAGATGAGAAAAGGAAAAAATACAAAATATGCAATTTGAGGCACCAAGAAGTGGAATGGAGAAGTGGAATGGAGCTAAGTCTTGTGTTCAAGGAGATAAACAGATTAAGAAATGGAATAAAAGGAGTGGTGACCTCAGGGCAAGATCCCATCAGCTAAATTTCCAACTGATGTAAAGGAACTAAAGAAAAGCTTAGGGCTCGGTGTGGTGGTGTATGACTTTAATGCTAGCACTTGAAAGTCAGAGGCTACTGGATTTCTGAATTTGAGGCTAGCCTGGTCTACAGAGCAAGTTCCAAAATAGCAAAGTTTAGTCAGTGAAGGTAACATTAAAAACAGAAAGCTGGTGAAGATGCAGTTGAGCAAGGGGGTCATGTCCCAGTCCTAGCAAGCAGCAGAATTTGGCATCTTCAGTCACGTGGTTCTGGCTTTAGAGTCAAGGATAGAAGAAAGAGATTATGGAATATTTCTCCATGACTAAAAAAAGCCACTGAGGCCCAGAGAGATCGTTGCATGAAGCTGTGAAAGAGAAGCCTGGGTTGCCTCGGAAACCTCAAGATGTTGGAGATACCAGAGCCATGGGATACCTGCTAAGGAAATCTGCTAACAGGGAGTGGAAACAACCTGAGAAAAAAGTGTGTTGCAATCAACAAAACTGAATAGAGTTGGAGATCTGAAGGGCATTTTGACATCAGACATGGAGATGCAGAATTTGGCATTTGTCCAACTCATTTGTTTTAGCTTGCTTTGGCTCAGTATTTCCTCACTTTCTCCCTTCTCTACATTTTGGAATTGTAACATATATATTGTGCCATTATATATTGAAGTATGCGATCTCTTTTTAAAAAAATAGGGGATTACAGTTAATAGATTATATAAATCTCAGAAGAGAATCTAAAATTGGAACTTTTAAACATTGTTGAGACTGTGATAGATTACGGGTGGGAACTTTTGAAGCTGGACTAAATATATTTTTGATTATGATAGTATTATAATTTATGGGAGGCAGGGAGTGGAATGTGGTGGTTTGAATGTAATTGGCTTCATAGGTGCATAGCAAGTGGCATTATTAGGAGGTGTGGCTTTGTTGGAGTAGGTGTGGCTTTGTTGGAAGAGGTATGTCATTGTGGGGGGTAGGCTTTGAAGTCTTCTTTGTTCAAGCTTCATTCAGTGTGACACTCAGAGCACTTCCTGTTGCCTGGGGATCAAGATATATTAAATCTCAATCCCTTCTCCAGCATCATGTCAGCCTGCATGCCACCATGTCCCGCCATGATGATAATGGACTAAACTGCTGAAAATGTAAGCCACCCCAACTAAATGTTTTTCCTTTATAAGAGTTGTCATGTTCGTGGTGTCTCTTCACAGCAGTAGAAACCCCAACTAAGACAATAATGAACACTAACCATCACAGTGGAGCTTTTTAAAGGACATCTTAATGATAACACAGACCAAATGCAATGTAAACCTTATGCAACCACAAAGAAGCCTTATTTGGATTATAACTCATATAGATTCACTCTACAGAAGCTTTCTGAAAATAACCAGAGAAATTTTCACACTGTCTAGACATGCCATGACAGGAAGAAATTACTGATAAGTTTGTTAAGTGGAATAAAGATACAAGGTGTTTAGAAAGTGCCCTTATCCATTGGATATTTGAAGTGGAAGTAGTTTCTGATCAAAGATAATATCTGGTATTTGTTTTAAATTGTCCCATTGTAAGTTTAAAAAGTTTGGAAGGTACATAGCACGCTAAGTATCCCACCTAGAGGGTTTCAGGGTCATGTGGTTCCAGTTATGATTCAGGCGTAAACAGGCATCTACACGCCCTGGTCATATGTGTGTCTGCTCAGGGCTGTGGAATGCAGGACTCTGGTCTGAACATGCACATTTGCATTTCCCATGGGATGCTCCCAGGATCAGGACTCCCACAGCCCTTCATCAACCACAAGGTGCCCATCTTCAGCCAGATGGAACTGGACCAAAGGAGATTCTGGGTGTGGTTTGTAGCCCTCCAAGTTTTTCTTCCTTCTCGCCTGTGCTTAGCTGAGACAGGAACCCCCATCTCAGTAAGGAAGCCTATTGAGGATTGTTTCCTGTTCTCAGGATAGTGCACATCTTCCTTTGGCCACTGGTCTTTCATTAAAGAACAAGTGTAACCCCCTGAGAGTGACTGCTTCTTGAATCTGGTGAAGGGCAGGAAGTGCAGGACAGCAGTAGGATGTCTCTAAGGCTGACCTGTCTGTAAAATAAGCTTCTCCCTTCAAGTTTCCCAGAGTTCTCTCATTCAGCCATTTTGCGTAAATCCGCAAATAGTCATAGAGCTCTCATTGCATGGTGGATGCAGGGAATAGGTTGTAAAATATGCTATAAATGACACAGTCCTTGGACCCAAAAGACTCAAATAGGTCATGGGGACAGATGTATAGCTACTTCCTGCCGGGAGGACAGGCTCACACACTTTCATTACTTAAAGAACACAGCTGTGAAAGGGAGAGCTGGAAGTTAGCATCTCTTTCCCAGGATGAGCAATATCATGTGAGCAGCCGCAAAGGACTTCAGGTTAGAGAATTTGGGGCAGAGCCTTAAGAGGAAAAGCCTTGGAAAGGGAATGAAGGCAGTCATTCCAAAGAAGAGCTCCTGCAAGTGAGGTGAAGGTGAGCTCTGCCCCAGGGTTCTGGCCTTCCAGCTTCCAGCTAGATGTGCTAACTGATGGGTTTACAGGCTGACTATCTTGTGGACACAAGCACACAAGCTTCTTTCACTGAGTCGAGTGAGCAGAGTCTTAGCTTGCATCTCTACTGGAAATCACATTCAACTCCTGTGGGCTACAGCTTCAGAAAACAAGGAATCCGACATGCACGGGCAATGCCCGTCTTCCCATAAACTTGGCCATTTGCTTCAACTGTCTTTAGGGTTATTACTGGGCAGCAAGGAGATCAACACAGCTTAGCAGGTAATGAATTCTTACAGAAAACTGCACATATTACCAGTAGTAAAGTTTTGGATGCTAGAAATCATCCAAGATTATCAAAGGACTCCACAACTAGGTTTTTAATTTTATAACAGTTTCAAAAATAGCCGGGCTGTATTAGTAGTAAACCATTATTACTCTTTAGAGACAAAGTGGCTACCTGAAAGAAAAACTAGATGATATAAACAAAAATTTTAGCAGAGAACACACAGGGAACCCTGGAAATCAAAACCACTGAAAGCCTTTGAAGGGCGAGAAGTAGACTGATAGAGGAAATACCAGTGGGCTTTTGGGGGTCCCAGTACAACTCCTGAACTGAGATGCCAAGGGGGAAAGGGAATGAAAAAGACTATGGGGTTGGGGCTGGAGAGATGACTCAGAGGTTAAGAGCATTGCCTGCTCTTCCAAAGGTCCTGAGTTCAATTCCCAGCAACCACATGGTGGCTCACAACCATCTGTAGAGGGGTCTGGTGCCCTTTTCTGGCCCGCAGGCATTCACACAGACAGAATATTGTATACATAATAAATAAATATAAAAAAAAGACTACGGGGAAATCGCAAAGCTATAGTACATGTGTGGTTGTGTGTGTGTGTGCGCACATGTGTGTGTGTATGTGTGTGTGTAGTGGTAATACAGTAACTTGAGGATACAGAGGAGCAACTGATGAAGCACTGAATGTAATAACTGATGACAACTTTCCAAAATTAATAACATGCTTCAGACTCAAATCCATGAAACTCAGAAACAATAAAAGGAACAAAATTAAAAAAAAATCTTACACCTGTTCAAACATCAGAAAACCAGAGACAAAAAGGGAAAAACTTAACAGAAGTAAAAAAAAAAAAAACTTGTTTAGAGAGGAACAGGACAGCAGCCAGTCAGTCAGACTCCTCAGAAACTGTGCAAATGGGGAGTGTGGAGTAAAGAAAGCATTAAAAACAACAACAACAAAAAACTGAACCAAAAGTCTCCACCAACCTGGAGTTTACTATGACGAGAATTATCTTTCAAAAGTAAAGGAGAAATGAAAAGCTGTTTTTAGGTAATACACAGATAAATAGATTTGTTTTTACTTTATGTGTGTTGTATGAATTCGTCCACGGACAAGGAAAAAATATAAGATCTCAATAAAGGAAGTAAAAGTGTTAGTAAAGGGAAAACAAAATGTTAAAAGTGTGGTGTTGTTTCTCCTTGTTCTGCTGGACAGTCATTTAGAACCACACTAGCAGCAACGGCAGGAAGCACACCCCTTGTGCACGAGCATCAGCAGTGCTGCGCGTGTGATAAAGGCCTGGGAACTTCATGATGACCCCTCTCATTGCTGGTGGTTATAAAGACAACCACCAAATAATGTCAAGAAATAAAAATATAGAACTGATACACTGAAAAAAGAAAGCAGATGCACTGTAGACATGCTAGATATTAACTAGAGAAAGCAGAATAAAAGTGAGACGAAAAGGAAACCACTAAACAGACAGCAAATAGGCAAAGGCACACACACGCAAGCTCTGTCGTTCTGAGTGCAACAGCACCAGAGATCTAAACATACCCGCCAGGCACAGCAGTCCCAGAGCCCTACGGTGCAAGACTGAACGTGTATTTCCTGTAGAGGCCCACTTCAGTAGAAACACAGCATAAGAACCAAACATATACATGGAGAAAGAAATGCATGCTAGCCTAGGACAGGGGCTCAGCACTTAAGAGCACTTGCTGTTCCTGCAAAGGACCTGAGTTGGGATTCTAGCAGCCACGTGAGGCAGCTCACAACTGCCTGTTAGTCCAGCTCCAGTGAATCCAGCACCCTGTCCTGAATTCCACAGGTACCTGCATACCTGTAACATGCACTCATATGGACATAAACAAACATATACATTAAAGCAAATATTTAAAAATGAAAAATAGGGCAACTTTATTAGTTTCACAGCATGCTAACTTTAGAATCAAGAAAGTTATCTAAGATTTAAAAAAAAGGACACTATATATATCAGGATAAATGGCCAAGTTCCCAAGAAGACATAGTACCCAAACATATACCATACAGCATAACGTAGAAATTGAGAAAACCCAACAGAAAGCAAGGGGAAAGAGGTGGATTCAGCACCACAAATGCAGCTTCCACATCCTTCTGTCAGGATGGACAGATCCAGCAGGCAGGAAATCAGCAAGACACCGAGAGTGGAACAGCCATCTGTCACCAGGACCTAATTGAGTTCTATGAAGCATTTCATCCAACAGCTACACAAGACACATTCCTCCAAGCTCTCAGGGAGCATTCAGTAAGACAGGCCACATTCTGGGCCACAAAACATGTTGAACAAATTTAAAAGTGTATAATTCTTACAAAATACCATTTCAGACCACAATAAAATTAACTAGAAATCAATACCAGAAAGATAGCTGGAAATTTCTCAAATAATTTGGAGATTAAACATGTTTCTTGCTAAAATCTGAATAGGAGGAGAAATCTCTAATGAAATAAACATATTTTGAGCTAAGTGGAAATAAAGACAGCTTTTTTAGAATTTGTGAAATACAATGCAAAGGAGTGCTTAATGAAATGTAGGTCTCTGGGTGAGTGTGATAGAGAGGGATATATCTAACAAGATGTGTAAGAAGAGCAATAGAAACCTAAAACAAGCAGAAGAAAATCAGTAACAACAACTACAAAACCAGGGCAGGCATCAAAGAACTTGAAAACAACAGAGAGAAAATTCCACAAAGCTAAAGGTGACAGTGAAAAGATTAATAATACTCACTGTTAGCCAGGTTAACCATGAAAAATTCTGACATAGAAAGCGGGCAGAGAAATGAGGGACAATTGCTGCTGATTCTGTGGGCATAAGAAGCTCAGTCAGTGGTGCTCATCTGTAATCCAGCACCCAGGGGCACTGAGCTCAAGCCGGGGGGACACTGCGAACATAATAAAGCAATACTTGAACAACTCTAACCTCATAAATTTGATAACTTAGATGAAACAGACCGATTATTTGAAGGAACGTGGAAGATAAGAATCGAGGAAATGACTGGCTGTTTTATGGGGTGGGGGTGAGACACCAGCACATGCTGAGAACTGTACGATGCCGATACTGATATGATCTAAACAATTTCAGCTCCTAATTAAAGAAGTTGTCATCATTTGCAAAAACGTGTCACCATTTGTGAGCGTCGTAGAGGGAGAACAAACGACTGAGCGAGAGGAAGCAAAGCCAGGGCAGCTCGTTCCTTTTTAGTGGAGGATAACAAATAAAACTACCTAAGAGGAAAAACTGAAGCTACTTCAGACGGGCCTCAATTTTATGATAAAATACGCTAGGAAATTCTAGATAACAATGTAATGAGGCAGCCTTTTTTTTCCTTTCAATGGCACTGGAGAAAAATAGGTGAGTGGTTTGGCAATTATTTCTCTTTGTTTTGATCAATTGCTTAGTCTCAGCACAGAGAGAAGCTTCAGGAAGCACTTGAAATGCAGTCCTGTTCAATCACCCAATTCAAGATTCTTATCAAGGAATAGAGTTAAAATCAGAAAAGGAATACACACACACACACACACACACATTCATGTATTATAAGGAATGTATGTATGTATGCTTACATATCTATCATCTATCTATCTATCTATCTATCTATCTATCTATCTATCTATCTAAATTGATTTGCAGAGAAACTCATGCCTAACACATATCTAAATTCCATACCCCATGAAGGGTTAATCATATTGTTGGTAGAAACAACTATGCACACTGAGTCATTTCAACTCGGAAACTCTTGAAATCCAAGTTCCCCAAATTTGGTCCCCATCAAAAGCTATTCTTGCAGACAGGTAAGAGAGACAAGAAGAGTCCTAGGCTTGTTGTAGAAACTGCTTTCTGCATAGCCCACAATAAGAGCACCACATTCATTTCAGCGGGAAAGTGTGCACAGAGTAGGAGTTTCAGTTCAAACAAGGAGGAGCTGATAGCCTCCACTGACCTCCACCACAGCCTGAGGTATGAGGGAAGAGCCTGGCTTCAGAGTCAATGTTGCCGGAACTCAAGCACTAAGTTTGTCACATACCGCTAGAGATTAAGTTTAACTTGTGCCCCTCAGGCTTGTATGTGAGACACCCAGTGTCCAGCGGGTGGCATTGGTTCGGGAGATGTGGAACGTGGGCAACAGGCCCTAGCGAGCAGAAGTGAGCAGCTGTGAGCAGCTGTGAGGGCCTTGTTCCTCTCAAGTTCTGGCTAAGTTCTCTGCTCCTTGAATTGTCAAAATAGAAACAAGCCACATTGCAAGCTCCTGTCCTCCTATATTGATTCTTTTCACTCCATGCCTTCCGCACCTAGATAGACGGATCTGTCTGAAGTGTGGGTGCAAATAATCCTCTTTTCTCTGTCAAGTATTCTGTCGCAGGAGAAAGAGCAACTAAGACACTCCTGAGCTGTGAGATCTTTTCCAGCTACCTGAGCTGAGCCTAAGCTGTGACATGGGACAGTGTTGATAAAATCAATCCTAAGAGCTCTTGTAGTGATCATTTATAAATTTTGCAAATAGTCTGACAGGACTGATTACAATGTTGAGCTTAATATTAACCAAAGTTACCATGCTCACTGGTAAAAGTTAAACCACTTTGGAGCAGCAAGCAGGTTTTAACTAATATTCAGAAACAATTTTGAATACCCGAGTCATTAAGTTTCTAATTGCATAATACATAGGGAGGAATTGTCTGATGGCATGTGATGCTCAGGTGGCTAGTGCAATTCTCTGCAGTGGACAACTGTGCTTGTCTGTGATGCAGACGGAATCAGGAAGCTTCAGAATCCACTGGGAAGTAGACTATAAAGGACATGCTGAGATTGCTTCAAACACTTCAAAGTACATAAGAGTTGGCTCTTCGAGAAAATCAACAAAATAGACAAACCTTATTCAAACTAAGCACAAGGCAGAGAGAGAATATCCAAATTAACAAAATCAGAAATGAAAAGGGAGGCATAACAATAGACATGGAGGAAATCCAGAGAATCATCAGGTCATACTTCGAAAACTTGTACTCCATAAAATTGGAAAACTTAAAGGAAATGACAAAGCCCTCTTCAGGGAAGGTGAAATCATGTTTTGGATTTTTTTTTTCTTAAAATGTTAAGATGGAGGGAACTGAGACAATGTTTTAGAAATTAGAAAAAGACTTGGCATAGTGAAAGATATCATACCACACTGAAATGGAAGCTGATTGGACACCACGAGTTCTCTATCCTGGGGTGCCTTCAAAGAGAACTTGCATGGAGAACATTGAATGAGATTTCTACACTTTGGTGAAATTGTTTGGGAGTTATTTTAGGCATCTTTAAAATTAAATAATTTGTCTCTGATCAGCATTTCTTTTAACTATTTTGTCTACAGTATTCCACGTTTCCAATCCCATCTTTGATAGACTTTCATATGGAGTTTAGCTTGATGACTCTGCCCTACCATTTTGAAACCTGAGTGATCGAGACCTGCCTGCCCACCAGAATGGGGCCTCCTTCTGTTGAACTGATTTGTATAGAGCTGTTGCATATAGGTTAAGACAGGCCAGGGATAGCACGTTCTCATGTTTAGTTCAAGTCACTAGAGAAGAGATGTTCTTGATCTCTTAAGAGTTGGCTAATACATAATCTCTTCAGGGACCAGATTGCTACGTGATGGAAAAAATGTGCTTAGTATGCAGACAGCATAAAGAAAGCTATAGGCGGAGACAGGGTGGTGTAGGGTGTGCTGCTTTCATTGGTTGAATAAAGAAGCTGCCTTGGCCTTTTGATAGGGCAGCCCTTGGGTGGGTGGAGTAGACAGAACAGAATTCTGGGAGGAAGCCGGCAGGCAGAGAGAGCTGCCATGGAGTTTTCAGAGTCAGACAGGCTGAATCTTTCCCGGTAAGCCACAACTTTGTGGTGACATAAAGATTGTTAGAAATGGGTTGAATCAAGTTGTAAGAGTTAGCCAATAAGAGGCTAGAGCTAATGGGCCAGGCAGTGTTTAAATGAATACAATTTCTGTGTGATTATTTCGGGTGTTGTTGATTGCCTTGGTGGGTCACTGAGTCTAGGGATTGTAACCCGCCTGGCAGTTCAGTTATTCCAGGGTCACGGAGAGGCACTATCTGGAAGATAAATGGGCTAAGAGAGAAGAAGGAGGCTAAGCAGGGGTTCTTGTCAAAGCCTCCATTTATTAGGATCAGGGTTACAGCTTATATAGGGTAAGGAATTGGGGGGGAGGACACAGGGGCCTGGATTCTTGTCGCGTGGTTCGCGTTGGTCATGTGGTTCATGTTGGTCACGTAGGCCAGGAGGTTACCTTTGGTCAGGTAACGTAGGCCAGGAAGTCACAACTAGGAGTTGACACACCTAGTTCTCTAGATAGTTGGAATGTGAGGAGGGTTCCGCTAACAGATATCTCTCTATTAACAGATAATTCGGTGTGGAGTAGGCTCTGTCAATAGAACGATTCCTAACACAATTAGGGGTGTGGGGTTCTCTGCAGACTCCCCGGGGCGATGGTTCCTGTAATAATCTTGGGAGGAAATTGGCTCCTGACAGGGTGTAAGGTAGCGGGGTGGCCAGGGCAAACCAGGAGCCCTGCTCCTTACAACAGGGAGCAAGAGAGGCCTGATAATATCTTTTAAGGCCCAGCCTTTCTTTGGGCTAATGTGACAGTAAAAATCAATGTTTTACTTAAAGTATTTTGAAAGAGGTTTCTATACATAGCAAATATGTTCTTGGTTGTCACATAGATACCGATATTTCAAAAAACAAAGTCCTTGTATCTGCTGATTCTTCTGAAGATTCAACTAACAGTGGATTGTTAATGTCAGAAAAAGTAATTTGTCAATAACAAATACAACATAATCTTACCTTTTCTCTTATTATTTTTTCTGAAAATAAAACGCAATTACACTACTACTGTAAGTCATCTAGAGATGATTTGAAGTATGTGGGAAGATATATACATATGCATATACTATGTCATTTTGTATAAGAGACTTGAGCACTTGCTTACTTGGGCATCTAGTGGTAGACTCCTGGACAAACTCCCCATGCATAGCAAAGAATGACTGTTTATCAGCAAACCCCCTTTCATTTTAAAGAATGTTGACACCACCTACCAATATAGGACTAGATACAGCACGTACTCAAAAAGATGCCAGAAAGACCTGCAGTTGCGACAGCTGAATGGCATGTTCACCTTAAAGTCTCTAAGGACCAGTAGACTCAGGTAAAGAGAAGTCGTAAATATCAGCCAAAGATGACTGCTTACAGTGTTCAAATAAAACAAACAGTGCTTGGCGGTGATATTTGGTCCAGGCCTGATGCCAGAGAGGTGCAGCCTATGTGTGGTGGAGAAACCAGGTCTTCATTACCCTTCATAGCAAGAGTAACAAATGAAGCTAAGAGTTCTTCATGGCACCCATCAGACATGAACCACTGAGAGTTCACAATGCCTAGGGCAATCTGTAAAAAAACAAACTACTCATATTTCAAGGGCCAGATGTAACTTTCAAATATTATGATATAATTTCATTAAAGTGGCATGTTTATCATAAAGATGAATAGGATAGATGTCACCTGTGCATCATCTGGTAAGTAGCAGACAGAGAGCTGACTGTTCTCAGTGGCCTGGTTGCCTCTGGCACAAGTGGTACCCCAGGGACGGACAGATAGGCCTTCTTGGATGCTGTTCTTCAGGGTTTTTTCCCGGGGATTTCTATTCTTACCCCTGAAGTACAATATCCAATAACTTTTAACATTCCAAGGAGAAAGAAGAGTCTTCCCAACAAATTTTGGTGTTTGGAAAATGGATATCTACAGACAAAAAAAAAAAGAATGAAGTTCTGCATGCTGTACAAAAGTTCATGCTTTGTCCTGGGACAAAGTTTTACTTAGAAGAGACTGAAGACTGATGTCAGTTACTTCTCATCTTGCCATGATATACCAAATATCAAACAATCCTAAGTTAGTGGATGAAGGATTTATCCTGACCCACAGTTGGCAGCGGTTCATGCAGTCCAACTCGATGGGGAAGGCACAGCACCAGCTGCTCCGTGGCATTAGTATTGTGGCTCTAACTCTCTGGACCTCCTTACATCTTGACAGATCACGAGGTGAGTGCGAAGAGGAAGTGGGCTCGGGCTGTAAAACCTCAAGGGCTACTCTCCCATGACCCAATTCCTTGACTTAGGCCCCATATCCTAAATGTTCCACAGCCTTGCAAAACAACTTCACCATCTGAGAACCAAATGTTTAAACACATGAACCCAAGGGGGCCATTCCACATACAAACCATAACATTCTGCCCCTCTCCTCTACATGCTCATGGTCATCTCATAATTCAAAAATGCATTCGGTCCAACTTCTAAAGTCCCAACAGTCTTGTGGTTCTATTGTTATTCAAAAGTCCAAAGTCCTAAAAGCCTTTCTTAGATGTAAGGTTTTCTCTTAATTGTATTCCCCTGGCTAATAATTTCTTAAAAATTATAGATTTCCATCAAATAATGGTATGGGCCAAACTTTCCTGGGGAGAAACAGAAGCTATCAATGAAAATGAACCAAAGTAAGACAAATAGCAAACTGTTCAACCTCATCTGGGACCTAGAACTGATCGTCCCCTGTCTCTGCTACACACACACATACTGCCTCTTTCTTGGGAAAGCTCTATTTGGTTCCTGGAACTGCACTAGGTAGCTTATCCCACACTCCTGGCCTCTTCTACATCCTGAGATCCTGGCCTTCACAGATTCAACACAGTCAACTCAAGAGCTCCATACAGGGGACCGTACCCTGCTTCACAGTACCTGGCCTAAGGATGGTACAAACTGAATTGCCCACTCATATTTATATCTTCATACTTGCAAACCCAGGACCATATGGATGACAATACGAAATTCCGTTGCCAGCTTGAGATGGGGCCTTGCACCCCTGGAGCAGCTATAGTTGCCTCCAAGTGTTTGCCTACCTGAATATGGAAAACATTTCCCTATAGGGCCTAGTTCAAGCAAGATGATCTGGAGACTCTCTCCGGGCACTCTCTTTTCAAGTAGAAGCTTTTCAAACAAATTTGTATCGTTGCAACCAGAATCTGTAGGTGAGCAGGTCTTGCCAGCAAGGTGTCTTTCCTTTGTTCTGGTACAAGGTGCTAGTGTCCGCCTTAAAGATATTGTCTTCAAGAATAGTAAGTGTGTCAATAGCATCCTGCAACTCTAACCTCATTCATACCCATATTCTCTACAAAGTATACTTTTTCACATCTGTTTGCTTTGTATTACTATAAACCTAACAGTAGTGAGTAGTAAACATACAACAGCCTCAGTGTTACAGTGTCTTGAAGTCTGAAGAACTTAGTCCATGACTTTTGCATTAATCCTTACTAAAAGTTTCAGGACACAGGCAGAACACATGCACATTCTTGCCTAAAATGTAAGGGGCTTCTGGCTCAGTTCCTGATAAAGTCCTGTTCGCTTCTGAAACCTGTGAGCAGTATTTACTGTCCACATTTCCGTCAACATTCTGATCTCCCAAGATCCGACCAGAATGATCTGCTGAGCTCTGCTTGTAACATTTCGTGGTTCTTCAGCCCCTAGGACCAAACTTTTCTGTAGTCCTTCCACAAACCGGTTCCAAAGGCCTTTGAAACACATAGTCAGGGAGTTAGAGTGGCGACCCCACTTTTGGTGTCATTTCCTGTATTAGCTATTTTTCTTCACTGACAAGCAAATGAAGGGTTTATTCTGACCTGTGGGTATAGTCCATCATGGCAGAGAAAACTTGCTGTCTGGCAGTCCCGTGGTGCAGAAACTTGGGACTGGTCCCCCCACCCCCACCCCAATGTTGGAAGAACAGGAAGAAAAGATGGGGACCATATCAGGGCCTGCCGTAAACCCCAATTCCTGTATCCCAGTGTCACATGTCTTCCAGTAAGGCCACACCTCCTAAATATTCCATAGCTTTTCAAACAGCACCAGGAGTCTGAGACCAAATTTTCAAAAGGAGTCTGTGAAGGGTATTTTACATTCTTACTGCAGCAAAATCTAAACATAATGCTCTACTAAAAAATTTGAGAAGAAAAGGTAAAAAAATCAAGACTTTGGATTTAATAATGATTTTCTTGGCACAGAAAACAAAGGTCAAAAATAGGTAGACTGAACTTTATCAAAACTTAAAATGTCTCCACACTAAAGAACATGCATATCGGAATGAAAACCAGTCTATGAGGTGAAAGTATTTTCAATTCACATATGTAATAAGAAAATCTAGCATGTATAAAGAACTACAATTCAATATTAAAAGAAGTAATTTGTTAAAAAATGTGAAAAGAACTTGATTGATATTTATA
The DNA here is from genome assembly GCA_025134845.1 of Neodon shergylaensis. Taxonomy (NCBI): domain Eukaryota; kingdom Metazoa; phylum Chordata; class Mammalia; order Rodentia; family Cricetidae; genus Neodon; species Neodon shergylaensis. Next base: position 775,565 of record JABTXL010012322.1, on the reverse strand, counting down.
TCTCAAAGAAAATATAAAATTGCTTAAAGTATCTGAAAGAAATGTTCAGTGTCACTAATTATTAAGGAAATACAAGTCAAACCACAATGGGATACTAGTCACACCCACTAGGGTGTCTACTATTTAAAAAAAACCCACAACAATTTGGGGAAGCAGCAGGTGTTGGCAAGGATGCAGAATGGCTTTGATCCCGCACTTCACTGGTGGGAGTGTCAGGTGACAATGTGGCTGCAAAACAGTATGGCAGCTCACCAAAAATTTAGACGTAACTCCCAAGTGGCCCAGCAAATAGCATTTGTGGGTGCATAGCCCACATACCAGAAAGCAAGGTCTTGAAGACGGATTTATGTTCCCATGTTTGCAATAGCCCAAACCAGGAAGAAATGGGAAAGTAAAATGCGGTATGTCACACAAAGCAATGTCATTGATTCTTAAAAGGGAAGGAAGTTTTGATACATGCCAGAACACAGATGAATTCTGGGAACATGCTGCTAAGCCAAGTCAGCCAGTCATCAAAAGAGAAATACGAAGTGATTCTATTTATCTGGGTTGCCTAGAAGAGTAAAATTCAGATAGTAGATTTGGAGGAAAAAGTTTCTCTTTGATGCTGGAGGTATTTGAGACTGACTAGAGAACAAGGGGTTATACCTACCCCTACTGCTGTGTTTAAAATGGTTACAATGAAGAAAACATACTTTTCTTCTCTCAGCAGCTAACACTGAGTGTAACAACCACATGCCACCTCCAACCTCATGCTCAGGAGTAGTTAGCCAATACAAAATGGCCTTCCTGGTGTGTGTGTGTATGTGCGTGTTTGCATGTGCACGCACATGTGCATGTGAAGGTGCACATGGGTGTTTATTTTGTTTTGTTTGTCTTTAAGATAGAAAAAGAACATGAAGCTGGGTGGGTAGGGATGGGGTAAAATCTGGCAGGAGATGGGGGAGGGAAAAAGAACATCATCAAGATCTATTGAAACATGATAAAAATCATGAAAAATTAAAAAGATAGTTATAGAGGTGAATCTGGCTATATGGTCTTCTGGCCCAATTTGCATAAAGATGTCCTGTAAGATAGCAGTGACCCAGGAAACATGTCTTCCATTGAACACATCTCAAGGTGTGGGTAGAAGGTAAAATGTAGTAAGGCCTGATGCTGAACTGAAGTTCGTCTTAGAGCCAAAGCGTCAGAGACAGTCTTGTTATCTCCTGGAAGCTGACAGGACTTGCTCCTGACAAGATGCCTACTCAGTTTCACACAGACGGAACAAAGAAGCCCATCTGAGCAGGCTTCAGGAAATGGTTATGATAGGATGGAAGCCTTCACCTAGCAGGAGCCAAGGCCACAGACTTCTGAACCATCAAGGTAGCTGCAGTGACTGAGACAATGTCCTGAGGAAGTGTTTACAGTCTCCCGCTGTGACCGGGAAACCTCCCAGGAATTCACCCATAAAATGATTAATTTTCAGCAATATCATTTCCTAATGAAACTTCCAAGATAAATGAACTGCAAAAAATGTACATTCAGGTACTAAATGAGTTGACCTCCAGAGCACGAGTTAGATCTAACCCAATTAAATGTTGGCAGCTGACTGATTTACAGGTTCAGAGACATTCTTAATACATCCTTTTAGGCTGAAATTAGACACACGACCCAGTGGTCTCTTGGGGTGGCTCCAAATTTATGACTATTAATGAGAGAATAGTTCATTTATCTAAAGGGCTTAGGCTAAATCTTAAGAAGATAATAAACAACACATTCCTTTCCATTACTCCACAAAATTGCTGCCAGCTAAGAATTGTTATGTACGAACAATGAGGGGGGATTTTATTAATAGATGTGAAGCAGTATATAGCTTGGAAATGGAAACAGATTAATAGGATTTACTTAAGTTCAGAGTTGGGTGGAGATAAACCTATCAGGATATTAGGAGCAAAGTTTGCCTGGGTGACTATTTTAAAAGGCTATTTGTAGATTGCTATGTCATGCCAGTGTTAAGTTGACTCCAATTTTAAATATAAAATTCAAAACCATGATGTCCTTACTAACCAGCTTTCTGTCACTGTGGCAAAATACACCAGGAAATCAACTTAAAAAGAGGAAATGTTCACTGTCCTTAGTCCTGGTGTTTGAGGCTATGTTGGAAAAGCTCAGCATGGTGGGAGGTCAGGATGAGAACGCGGCTTACGGTCTGCTGCAAGCGAGCAAAGAGAACAGTAGAGAGTTGGGGTTCCAGGACCTCCCTCAAGGGCATGCCTCTGTTGTGTGACTCCCTTGTTCGGGGCTGCAGCGGTTACAAGTGCTGCCACCTCCAGTAACACCACAGGCACGGGTGACCAATCCTTCAACACGTGGATCTTTGAAGATCTTTCCAAATCACAGTGACCATGAACTGAGATGAATCTTTATATAATGTTGAAGGGCAGTAATTTCCAGACATGTCCCCAAATGACAGAACCCTCAAAGGGGGGATTAGAAAAGTTATTAAATATACAGAGAGTCATGCTTTTCAAACACCCCTGCAGACAGTCACAAAGCAAACTATGGGAAGACACGAAAGGCATCTCCATAAATCCTCCATTTAGAAATGTAGGAAGCACTGACCCATGTCATTGAACTGCGGCACAGTTGTATACACACGCATGTTTCCATCTCCCTGCGCCTTTCCAAAACAAACAGAAAACCTTCAGCCTTAACACTTACACACTTAAAATAAAGCAGACGTGAAGTTCATAGCTTAAAGCAAAGAAAAAAAAATAAAAGCTCAAAACCCTAGCTGAGGGGAGCTCAGCAACCACCAGCTCGGAGCCATTGCACCTGTGGCTGGGCCAGCACCTTAGAGCAGCGTTACTTTAGGAGTGCCAAGACTTTTGTAAGCCACAATGGGGAATGGAAGCCAGGGTTATTTTTTCCCCTTTTCTTTACTTTTCTTGGATGAAATCTCAAAGAAAACGCATCACCCAAGATGAAGATAGTACAACGGCCTTGGGGAGCTCCAGCAGGGTGTGTATCGTTAGATGAGTTTCGTCAAGTTTCTAGGTGATGAAAAAGAAAAAGGCATGGACGAAGCATCTGAAAACACACGAGAAAATCAGGACCCAGAATTAGGATGCAGGGCCTGTGAGAAAGTGAGATACCTCATCGGAAAAGTTCTCCAGGGCCATCAAGTCATCAGTTCCGAACCATCTTCTAAACCTAGGCCAGTAACCTGACCCCTGACCCATGGACAATTTCAGTGCCTCCTTCGTGTAGGGGCTTTCCTCTCTCCGGACCTTTCTGGAGGTGTCTGAGAGCCCATCCTCACAGACTACCCCTAATAATTATGGTTTCCAATCTCTCAAGAAACTAGCTAGAGGCTGGGTGGTGTAGCTTGGTTGGTAGAGTGCTTGCTTAGTATGCGTGAGGCCGTGGGTTGGGCCCTCAGCATCGCATAAACTGGCATGGTGGCGCTTCCAGCGCTTGGAAGAAGGCGCGAGAATCAGAAACTCAGTGTCACCCTTGTCTGTTTAGGGAGGTTGGGGCCAGCAGGATACATGAGAGGGCCTGGGAGAGACAAGGAAGAGGGAGAGAAAGAGGGAAGGGGGAGGGAGAGAGAGAGAGAGAGAGAGAGAGAGAGAGAGAGAGAGAGAGAGAG
>JABTXL010012322.1:752310-771921 GCA_025134845.1 Neodon shergylaensis | reverse complement strand
AGAGAGAGAGAGAGAGAGAGAGAGAGAGAGAGAGAGAGAGAGAGAGAAAGGACGGTAGCGGGGCATGATAGTTAACGGGTGTCATCCTGAGACACATGAAGGACCATCTCTCCCTGGGCACTGGGCATGGTTAAAACACTGCCTAAATGTGTTTTTAAAAGTCTCTGTTGGTGTTAACAATAAGCCCTTTAAGTCTATTTTGTAAATACTTTTGATTGATGTTCATTTTCCTATAAATAAACACAGACACCGGGGATGGGGTGCTTGGACTGCCTAATTAGCAGCTGTTGGACTTCCCCTTGGAACTCTGCGCAAAAAGGCCAAGAGCCAACCTCACTAAGCTCAAGCCAACACCAGCTATGCTGAATACTCCCTAGAGCCCCAGAGACGGCTACCCAGAGACTGACGACAGCTGATGCCTGGCTTCTGAAGCCACCACCCTGGCTAGGCTGTTTTAAACCGTCTGAGCTATGGTTTTAGTTATCAAAAACCTTGATGATCACTAGATGACCCTGGTACCATAGCAGCCTAGGCCTAAAGGGAAGCCCTGCTCCAGGTGGAGAGTCTCAGTTCTAGTAGCGGAGGCTGGGATTGATTCCAGTCATAAACCCAGGTAACTGCTATTGGTGCTAAGAGTTTATTGGTCCAAAGCGGCCTTGAGCTATGTAGCCGAACCACTTGGGCTCACCACTGAAGTCCACTAAAAGGCTTTTCTCGAATGTTCTTTTATCTCTCACTCTCTTTTCCTTTCTTTGCATTTTATTTATTTATTTATTTATTTATTTATTTATTTATTTATTTATTTATTTTTCTATTTTCCGTAGAATGGGCTGAGTTGGTGACTCAAAGAAAAAAGCAGCAGAGATGGCAGAGTCGCTGCAGCGACGCCCATGACTGGCACAGGCAGCAACGCAGCAGGGACAGCGGTGGCTAAGCTATAGGGATGCAAGCAGTGAAAACAGCAAGGAGAGTTTGCCAGCTCAAGAAGCTGCAGCGACCCTGGAGGCTGTCTCTGGGTTGGCGCCTGCAAGCTCCTTTCTGGGCTCTGTCGGGCATCCTGCTTTCTCAGCTCTAGTCCCGTCTTCCTAGGCCACTCCCTGTGTCGACTCAACAGCTGAAATGGCTGAGGACCAGGATCCCGTCATGCCTGGGCTCATGCCTGAGTGAACCGATCCCTACTGGGCCTGCTTTCCTACTCCTGAATGGCCCAGAGTCCTATAGCAATGGGCAATTCGTGCTCACGCCTGGCTCCCGAATGCAGCCCTGGCGGAGGTGGGCACTCTGAGCAGGCCTAGTGGTGGCCTCTGAGTTGTGGAAGGCGTCAGCGTCAGGTAACCAGCTGAACAGTTCAAGAGGCTCAAGAGCAAAATAGAAGGGACAGGGACGAAGAGAGAGTGGAGACCGAAGCCAGCATTTGGAGGGAAGGAGGCCAGCAAAAAGAGGAGAGCGGGACAGGGGAAGACAGCAGGGGCTTAATAAGAAAAGAGTAAATATTTGTATGAACATGTCATAGTGAAACTCCAAGTTTGTATGCTAACCAAAATTTAATTAAAGAATCTTGTAAAAATGACAAAAAAAAAACCCAAACCTCTGGAGAATATTATGCTGAACCTAGTGATCAGAAGCCTTCCAGGGAACTGTCAAATCTTTAGGGTCTCAGAGCCCAGGGCCAAAAGCCTCAAGGGCCTCAAAACCTGAGTCTGGCACAGCGTGGTGATGCTTGTGGGCTCTCATATTTGCGGGTGCGGCCACCTGCCTGTGACCACAGTTCACTGTGGCTAAACACTGGGCAGCGTTTGAATGGCTCCGGCGGCCATTTCCCTTTATCCAGATAAAGCAAAAGATCCTTAGCCAGCTGACTAAGACTGGAAGCTGGGATTCAGAGTCATCTTGGCCACATCCTGGGTTCCAGGGCCAACTCCGGCTACATCATAAAACTGTCTCAAAAATCCAAAACCGAAACCATTTAAGGAAGTAGAAGAACAACAAAAAGCCCCCCAAGCCAAATGTTCTGTCCTGTTTTCCTTCTTCCTAGCTAATGGTCTTTCTTCTTCCAATGAGCTTTAGTTATACTCTGATTGCCATGACCGCCAGAGCTAATTACAGATACAGGCTTCCTGTCCTGTGATAAATATTATCTTACTTCTTATCCTTTAAGCTCACTTTGGTTTCCCCAGTCTCCTTCCAATGCCCTTTTCTGCACCTAGACCTGCAACCGTCTAAGAGCTGAGGAGCTGTTTCAAGGCTATGCTGGTTTTTCCGAGGTTATGCTGTTCTGTTCGGAAGCTATGCTGCTTTCCTGTTGAACACGGGGCATGTGCATACTGCAGTAAAATAAACTATAAAAATTTAGATTAATTGACTAGCTAGATGAATTGGTGAGAAGCAAATTTTAAAAGCATTATACAACAGCTCTTTGCTCGTGAGATTTGAGTTGTTGGAGCTAACCCAGCACCATTGTGAGAACCTTCCTCTTGGGTGATGATAATGTCCATTCGGAATCTGGAGAATTGGCATAGTTGGTTAGATGGTCAAATGTAGCTCCCAAATTCAGTGTTTTTTTTTAACAAGTTTCATTTAAATCCAAGGAAAACTGGAAATAACCTAAATGCCCAACATCAGACCTTAATAAATGATGGAACTTCAGTGAATTGAAATTTCATGCGACCACTAAGTTATGGAACTTGCAGAGATTCAAAATAGTGTTTTGATGGTATTTAATAGAGACCTGAAAAACAAGGTGCGTCTAGACAAATTCATATCATGTGTATTTGTGCATATTTCATATGCTCTGCTCTCGAGTCAAGCCTGGATATTGGTGAGGCATGATAGCGTATGAAATAACTTGGTATTTTGAGGAACAAGGAGACTCAGAACAAAGGAAACTGAACCAGAAGTTGGCAGTTCCCTTGGATTACTCTAGCTTATGCCAAGTTGAAATAAAGACTAGTTGGCTACTGAAATTAGCTAGTCTTCCTCTGAACATAATATATGTCTCCTAATTCAGCTCCTCGTGCACTGAGGTTCCAGGCTGCTGGCGTGTCTCCATCAGAGTTCCTGGTCCCAACTCCAGCTTTTCTATACTCATATCTGTCTTTTCTTCAATCTCTTGTCACCCCAGTCAAGTCCATCCTAAAACAGTGAAAATCATGACAATTAATAGCCTTTATTCTCTACTTAAAGACAGGCTGGCTAACTGGGTCAAGAAACAAAATCCATCTATTTGTTGTCTTCAAGAAATACATCTCAGCACAAACCTGGTGGTTTGAATAAGGATGGCCCCCATAGGTTCATGTTTGAATACTTGGTTCCAAGTTGGTAGAATTATTTGGGAAGGACTAGGGGATATGTCTTTGTTAGAGGAGGTGTGTCACTGGAGATGGACTTGGCATTTTAAAAGCCCATGTCGTTTCCCACTTAGTTTTCTTTCTGCCTCTTGGCAGTTGTTCAAGATGTAAACGTTAAGCTACTGCCACCATGCCTGTCTCCTTGCTATCATGTTCCCCATCATGATGGTGATGGACCCTCTGAAACCTTAAGACTCCAATAAACTCTTGCTTCTATAAATTACCTTGATCATGGTGTCTCTTGACAACTATAAAAAAGTGACTAAGACAATAGAGGTGTGTGTGTCTGTGTGACTGTGTATCTTCATGTAGGCATGCATGCCATGGGATGTGTGTGTGTGGGGGGGACTTTTTAGAGTTGGTTAAGTTTGATTCTGGAATCAAACTCAGGTCATTAGGATTGTGGGATAAATGCTTTCACCTAGCAGTCTCTATGGACTAGGTGATTCCGTGTCAACTTGTGTGCTTTGCGACATATACAAGAGCAGAGGTTGTGAATGCCGGAAGTTCAGCTCAGGTGAAGGGTAAGAATGATGGGCTCCCAAAATATTCTGTGATAGGAGCAAGAAAGAGAACGTGCAAGAGTTCACCATTGGGTCAGTCGCCATGAAATCATGCCGTAGAAGAGGATGAATGGTGAGAATCTCTTCCCAAGTCTATCTGAAGTAACATTTACAGCAAATGGCACTAGTAGATTCTTTTTTATGAGGCTTCCCTTCTGATTAGAAGTGACCTTGAAATTTGCAAAAATGATGTGTCTTTTCTGGCTTACATGTTACAAAACTGAAGAAATGTTTTGTTTTTGGCAATTGTTACAGAAGTTACTGAGCCTTTTGGGGGAAATCGGGTTTATAAGTCTCCTGAGGGGACAGAATTGAGCCTCCAGGGCGTAGGTCTGGGCTAGTGCCTAGTTTCCACAAGCAAGAGAAAAGCTTCTCCGTGTAATAAGAGGAATTTGCTGTTCCCACAGAGATGCATGCTGCAGGGGAATGGAATGAGGAGGAAGACACAAATCCCAGAGGAAGGGGTGACTGCGAGCCAATGGGGTGGGGCGCTCTAGAGGACAGCGGATCACAAAGGGGCTGATAGAGGGTCAGGTTTCTAATTCTCAGCTGATTGGGTTGGGTGATTGAGGCCCCCTGCTAGCAGTTTGAGAGAGTGTGCGGACTGGGTATGGAGTACCGTGAGGCCAAAGGGGCTTCCACATTATAAGACTGAACCTGTGCGGTCAGTGATGCAAGCTCTCAGCAAAAGTCACCAGGAAGTGTGAGTAACTTTGCTTTAGTTCCTTCACGACGGTGGGTCAGTGGTACCTACAACTTTTATATATTAACTGAAGGTGAAAAAATAGCTCAGACAATGGTTAACTCGCCTGCACGCGCATCAACGCAGGCATGGTCCCCAGAGATTATGAGAGTGGTTGAGTTTGCTCTGGCTTGGCCAGCCTACCCATTCTGGCAGCTATGGCCATGGATTTATGACAGGGTAAGCCTTCCCAGAAAAGGAGAGGCACGGGTCAAACCAAGTCACAGTTTCAGAATTGAGCTGGTAAGTTCAAATAATTGCCATAGCAAATGGAAGATAAATAATGCTTCCTTCATCTTGCCAGGTTTTTTTTTTATTGTTGTGTAGTTTCGTTTTTCAGTGTGGGCCTCTGACAGCAGTTTTAGAGTCACGTGGAAGCTGTGGAAATGCTTATCACTCACCACTATGCCAAACGTGCTGAATCAGATACTCTGGGCATGGGGTGAAATCTCTGCTATGTTGGGCTCGTCTACTAGGAGCTAACATTTGGAAACGGTTGCTATGCAATGGCTAACTGAATTCAGAAGCCCGGGAATCCGGTGGGAAAATACATACCATTATTTTCACTAAGTTTACTTGAGAGTTAGCATTTCCTCCATTTGGGGAATGTATGGAAAGCTTCCTTCTTAGGATGGCTTGACCTATCATGTTTCAAATCTCTTGTGCCATCAAATGAATACTTACGACACTTTCAATGCACGATGAAACTTTTAGGATTTAATACCATAATAAATGGGCATGAGCCTGATGTAAAAGGCTTAGTAGCAATGACAGCACCCAAGCTGTCTTGGAGGACAGAGGTGTGCACACAGCCGCTGTACCGTGTACAAGGTACTTTCTCACAAAGCTTAGGGTGAAAAAAGGACTGAAAGAAAAGTTGTTGATCCAGAATTCCATATAAGGTAAATTGGCTTTTGAGAGAGAGAGAGAGAGAGAGAGAGAGAGAGAGAAGCCTTAAAGACGCTCATAGAGAAAAATGAAGTTAATTGTCACCAGCAGACTTGCACCGAAAGAATGCTGTAAAAAGTTTGGGTAGAGAGAGGACACCAAAGTGGAACTTACATCAGAGAGGAAGGAGAACAATAGAAATAGCAAATATGAGTGCAGTGTCTTTTTTTTTTCAGTTCTTAAAATGCTGTGTTTGAAGATAGAAACCATGGCATGACCTAATGAAGCTCTCGGTACTCAGGTAACATCTCTTTTAATTTTAAAGCACTCCTTCAACATAGAATTTAGTAACATCTCTCTTAATTTTAAAGTTCTCCTTCAACATAGAATTTAAAATTAAACATGTTTATTGAAAGCACTAAAAAATAACAAGAAAAACAGAACAAAATAAAAAAAGCAGAGCGAGCTATCCAAACCATAATAAGTAAATTAAATATTTAAAATATTAAGATACACTAAAAGAAAGTTGTAAAGAAGGAATAAAGAAATGCAACGGACAGCATCAAATGTAAAATTGTAAATCTAGATATAGACATATGAATGTAAGCCTTCTAAAGCAGTCATGCAAAAGTCGGGTTGTCAGAATGGATTTGAAAACACAGGCAATATAATGGTAACGATGCAAAGATAGAGTAAGGAAATAAGAGAGAACACCGAGCATGGGAACGCTAGTGGCTGCGCTGACACCAGAGTTCAGAGCAAAGCACGCTCCCTGCAGCAAAGGGAAGCACTGCATATCGAGCCAGTTTGCCAAAAAAAATGCAAGATAGAAATGAAGGATTAATAAACAAGTTTACAGTTTTACTTGGAAATGTGAATTCTATCAGCAATGACCAGCCTGAAAACAAAATTGGTGAGGGTCTAGAGGATATGCACAGGGATATCGATAGATCTAACTGGCACATAAAAGTTCTACCCAACCACCACAAGATACACATTTTATAGAGAGGTAGAGCTATTTTGAACTGAGCAAAAATAAAAACAGTTTATCAAATGTGTGGAATGTAGATAAAGGAGCGCCAAGAAAGAAATGTTTAGAGAATTCAGGAACAGACGAAAAGTTTTGAATAAACAATTTAAGCTTCCATCTTAATATTTAGAAAAAACAACAGTAAAATGATCCCAATGTAAGCAGAAAAAAAAAAAGAAAAAGGAAGGAAGGAAGAAAGGAAGAAAATTAAAAGCCAAGACCAGAAGCCAATAATATTTCAAGCTAGAACACAGTAGAGAATAAACCAGTAGAGCCAAAGGCTCCTGCAGGGATGGTGTTCAGTTCCCAGCACCCACATGGCAGCTCACAACCATGTGTATCTCTAGTTCTGGGGAATTCGACGGCCTCTTCTGATCCCCTGCAGCCATCTACACACACACACACACACACACACACACACACACACACACTCGCACAGAAAGATAATTGTTGACAACGATGGAAGGAGCTGAGACGCTTGCGATAACATCACGAGAGAAAGAAGGGATGGCTGCAGACCCTGGCAACACTGGATGAACAAGAACATTACAAGCTGTATCCTCATGCTTGGCAGAGCAGAGAAAGGTTCATTCCCTGTACACCACAAATCCCCACAGCTCCCACAGAAAGAACATAATCTCTGTGAGGAGGAGGTGATTTTGCAGCTCAAACGCTCCTGCGAGGAGCTACAGCTTAGATGGTTTCATTACAAAATTTGAATAAATATTTAAAGAAGAAATAACTCCAATTCTACACGCTAACTTCCAGGAAATCAGAGGTGGCGAAATCATTCCACGCTCATTTGTTAAAGGGTGGTGACCACTAGACCCCAAAGTGGTCCTTGGGGAAGTGGGGCAGAGAAAAGATTTTTTTTTCCTTTTTAGCCATCTTGGGGAGAGGGGGATTTTATTTTTAATTATGTGCACTCGTTACTCTAATTTGCAACTAAATATGAGTACCTTGGTTGCAAGTCTTCACAAAACGCGATGCAGGGATCCCTGATGCAGCACTGCATGGACTCTATCCCTGAGATCCAGGGTACTTGGCCGCCAGTTTCTCCCTGTAAATTTTGATCTGCCTGTCTTCCAAGATATTCCTGTGTGCTTTTAAGTGAAGATCTTTCGACGAGTCTCATCTCAGGTCTTTTATGGTTAACTTTTTTTTTCTTTTCACAATCAGTTTTTGGGGATCAATCAATGAGATTCTCAGAAAAGAATGTGCATGGAGGAAAGCCCCTGGAGCAGCCTGTGACCTCCGGCTGTGCTATGGCTTCAAATTTGCCAAGCACTCAAAGCACACCAGAGAGCTCCCGGGGAGACTGCAGCAGGATTCCTGGGAGGTCGTGACACCATCGTTAAGAAACTGCCCTGGCTGGCATTGTGTCTGACCTTGGGAAACCCTGAATTTCAGGAAGTGAGAGAATGCCTAGCTCGCTGGGGAACCTGCATTGCGGGGTTAAGATGGCACAGGCCGGGTGGAGTTCAGAGCTCACCCTCAGAAAATTATCCTGCGGTTCTTTCACAAGGACCGTGGCATTTGGGATAAAGGAGTCGTAACCACATAGAACGAACTAGGGAGTTCGAAGGGAGAATTGGTTGGCAAAAGGCGAGTCTTTATCAAGAACAAGATGTTTGGAAATCATTCCAAGCTGTTTGTTCAGGCCAGATGTCCCTGGATGGAGCCCAGTCTCGTTTCTCCCCAGGCTTTTGCACAGACTCCTGAAACCTTCAGCGCTGGGGATTGTGGACTGTTTCCTGGGAATCTGGTTTGTAATGATGGTAGCAGGGGCCAGGAGGTACGCTTGGCTCCACATCTGTGGTCTGTTTCCTAGCATGTCTGGTTCTAAAGTTGAGTGTGCTTGGCATGGCCAGAAGAACCAAGGCTTCGTTCTGAGAGCCCAGCGTCAGTTAAGCCCAGTCAAAGCCTAGTGTTTCTCTCCAAAGAGCTTCTAGCTGGCCAGACATCACAGTAATACTGGGAAACCACATCAGGAAAATGGTGAATCGCTGGGTTCAGACAGTAGCAAAGGCCTAAAGACCAACCCATTCTTCTACCTGAGACATGCGCAGATGCGGTGGGAAACAAGCTATTAACAGCCAGTGCCACACAGCACTTACTAGGAGCAAGACACTGTTGGGGGGGGACTTGTGTACCCTAATTTCTTACCACAAAACCTTTACCTGTGAGATATTATTGTCACCACCTGGTAGACTAAGGACTAAGGAACAAAGAAGTCCCCAGAGTCTGAGTGTGTGTGCGATGCTTTCTGTCACATAGAACCACGCCACAGTTCAGGCAGCGTGGAATTCTTTGAATTCAATTTCTTTCAAACCTAGGTGTCTCTGAAGATTCCCAAGCATGAAAACAACCCCCAATGATGTTGAGCATATTCATTTCCTTTTCAAGAAAGACGGAAAGACATTTTTCAGTCCTACCTGATGGTGTATTTCTCTCAGAGGACTGTGTTGGGGGAGCATCCTGGCACAGGATTCTGGGGGCTTTGGGAGTCTGAATATCACATGACTCCCACAAGCATAGGTGTTTGGATTCTTGGCCCCCAACTGACAGTGCTGACTGGGAAGGTCGTGACAAGATGGGGCCTTACAGAGAGAAGTAGGTCACCAAGAGTGGGCCTTCGTGTTTGGTAGCTGAGCCCCACTCCCTGTCTGCTCTCTGATTCCTAACTGTGCACACACTCTGGCCTCACATACTACAGTTGCCTGACCCTCCCTGCCATGCTGAACTTTATCCCCTTGAACTGTAAGCCACCAAACACAGCCTTCCTCCCTTAAAGTGTTTCTTCTCCCTTCTCCCTTAATGTGATCCTCATTGGGTATTTGACCACAGCGACAATGAAGATAAGCAATACAAGATGTTCTTGAGAAAATCTCCACCCTAGCATAGCGTGTCCACGAGGGCAGATGAGTGCCTTAACTGTAAACACAGAGGCAGAGCTGTGAGCAGATGAGGAATAAATGCCAAACGGAGCGCAGAACCACATGCTCAGAGCTGAAGGGGGATGGCGGTGGAATGGCAGACGGTGACCTCAACTGCAGAGCTGAGAGAACAGGCAGACGAGATGGTGCTTCCAGGTGTGAAGCCACTTTCCTGATGTGTTCAGAGTGGGCCGTCCCCAACAGCCTTCTAAATGTTTTGTGGTGGGCTGGCCTTTGTCACAGTGAACAGGATCAGATTTTAAACAATGCCACCTTCTCTGGCACAGTGAAGTGCAGCTTCTCTCCACACTCAACCAGTGCTAGTCACTGCGTGAATCTCTCCCTCTGTCTTTCTGGTTCTTGGTGTTTTGTTCTTTTTTTACCCTTAAGAACACAAAATAACTTTTGAGTTACTACACTATCATCATTAGTTAATACGTAACTCCCCTATTTATATATATTTTGTATCTACTTGTATGCTAATTTAAATTTATTAAACTCTATCAACTTTGTAAAATAACAGATTTCACTGTGACATTTCTGTATTGGATACTATGCATTTATGTTCCGTGTCTCTGTCACCCTCATTTCCCCCAGTTAGGCTAGTTCTGATAATGTAACAAATACCATGTAGACACTGATCCTGAAGCTAGCTCTCACACATAGGCCTACCCTTAATGGGTGCCCCATCCTTTCTACTCACCCCATTCAGACCTTGGTGGATGCTCAGAAATGTGCCTTCATGGGTCCCTGTTATTACTCAAATATGCACGTACATTATGGCACATATAGAATTACCATATGTGCTATTGCATATAATGTATATGCAATATGCAAAGATATTTAAACTATTTTACAATAAATAAATCCAAATTCATTATCACTGTATGGATTTTTTCTTCTCATCCCAAGAAACAAAAAAATATTCACTTCTTTCCTTAAGATGAGCAAAGATCAAATAGTTTTAAATTCATCAATGTTTTTGTATTTTTATCAGAGAGCTAAAGTCATGTAGCAGACTGATATCTGGGGGAACAAGTAAACCAGGCCAACCTCTGCTCCTAAGGAACTCTGTAGCAACTCACTGGTGAGGACAGACAGACACACACACACACACACACACATGATGTGGGAGTGTCATATCAATCTGTTGATTTCATTGGTTAAATAATAAAGGAACTGCTTGGCCCTCATAGGTTAAAACATAGGTGGGAGGAGTAAACAGAATAGAATGTCAGTAGGAAGAGGAAGTGAGCTCAGAAACCATGCAGCTCCACACACAGACATCACGCAGCTCCTCTCAGGGCAGACGCGAGGCATGAAGCTCAGACCCAGGATGGACGTAGGCTAGAATCTTCCTGGTAAGCGCACCTAGGGGTGCTACATACCTTATTAGAAATGGGCTAGTCCAGGTGCGAGAGTTAGCCGAGAAGAGGCTAGATATCATGGGCCAAGCAGTATTTAAATGAATACAGTTTGTGTGTTGTTATTTCGGGCATAAGCTAGCCGAACAGGCGGCCGGGGTGTTTGGGGACGCAGCCCCCACCGCTCTTATTTCTACACACACACACACACACTACATGCTTACTGGTTTTCATAAATTTCTGGAAACTGAGTGTGAGCCAGTAAGTGGGAAACTGTGGGCAATTTGACTGGGGTTCTCCATAATTTGATTGACTTTTCCTTCCCTGATCTCCAGAATCCCACTGCTGTGGGGACAATGATCTTATACCCTGTAAAGATTTGTCAGTTGTATTGCTTTAATAAAATGTTGATTGGCCAGTAGCCAGGCAGGAAGTATAGGCAGGGCAACAAAAACAGGAGAATTCTGGGAAGAGGAAAGTCACAGTCTGCAGTCGTGATCCAGATGCAGAGAAAGCAAGATGAGAATGCCTCACTGATAAAAGGTGCCAAGCCACGTGGCTAACACAGACAAGAATTATGGGTTAATGTAGGATGTAAGAGTTAGTAAGAAGCCTGAGCTAATAGGTCAACTAGTTTATAATTAATGTAGGCCTCTGTGTTTTTCTTTGGGACTAAACAGCTGTGGGACTGGGTGGGACAGAAACCTCTGTCAACATCTCATGGTAAATGCCCAAGGAAGATTTACCTCCCCCAAGAACAGGAAGTAAGGGCAAAACTTTCTTACACCAAGACCTTCTAGGAGGGTCATACCTGGACAATGGATTCACTCCAGCTTTTCTGTCTCACTTAAGGGAAGAGCTAAGCTAAGAAAGGGCCAGAACACTGTGAGACAGAGGACTTTGGGGTTCTTGACCTTACAGACTTTAAATAACTGCAACTTGGCTTTAGAATAGCATCTTGTTTTGGCCACTGAGTACCTGCAAGGTTAGTTAGCAGTAAGCAAAACATAATATAAAGTATAGCGCCAGAAAATGGGTCATTCCAGTGGTTGTCCTACGTTTCTAGTGATGACTCATCTTTTTAAAATAAAAATTTAGGGGAAATCCCACAATAATCATAAGAACTAATTTTCATACTAGCAACATACTCAGGCTACTATAATCAGTCTTTACATTCATCAATTTATACTTTTATAATGCCATGTGGCAGAGTGCTACTGTCATTTCCTATGTGCAGTTGTAAAAACAGAAGGCAAACATAGAACGTCTGGCTTACCGAAGGTCACCCAGAGCAGGTATGTGGCAGAGCAGAGACACACTGTGCTCTGCCTCCTAAGCCTGCACTAACAACACGGCCCACACCTTTCTGCCTCCTGGGCCAACTGTGTTAGTAGGAATGTTCTAGAGAAAGTGAGCCAAAAGCAGGAACAGAACTTGCCTTTCAGTTTCTGTCAATGCGTTCTCCGACTTGCCATGATTAATCTCAGTGTGCCAAGGTGTTGGACGTCATTATCATATCTTACCTTGCATGTGCCCAAAACATCTGCATTTGCCTATAGTGGGAAAAAATTATCTGGAGCAAAGCCCATTTATAACCAAGTGTTTGTTATCTCCTGCCTCGTATTGAGTAATGTATTGAAAGTACAAAATGGCAGGGTTGTATGGGTACTCATCATGAATATTCACAGCAGAAGACAGAGGTAGGGGGTTAGTAGACATGATGGGATGTGGAAACCAAAACTAGACACTTCAGGATTGTTGGAAATGACACTGCTTCCCCAAATCCTGATAGCATAACACATTGCTAACTAAAGGGGGGAAAATCAAAGCTCAAAATTCAAAGTGTGGTTTTTACTGAATATTTATTGATTTTGCACCATGGTTAAGTCTAAAAATTAGAAGCCAAAACATCAAGTGAAAGCCATCTGTGCATATACAGTTATGAAAAGGAGTTGGCTCCGACAATCATGGTGACGACAGCACCAACTCTCCAGTGTGACTGGGAAATGGAGCTTGGAAATCCATCTATAGCCCGGGATGTGTGCTGGGAAGTCTTCTTGCTGAAGCAGTTCATCCTTTGCTTTTGCCCAGGTTTGTAATGGATTGCTAAAGCCAATCACATTTTCAGGTCAAAACCACTCATTCATATTTTAATAATTTTATTTAAAGTCATCCCTCAGGTTGGTAAGTAAAATTAACCATTCCAACAAGTAATGAAAGGTCTCACAGGCAGTTCAAGGTCTATTCAATAGAACCTTTCACTGTGCATACACACACACACACACACACACACACACACACACACACACAGAAGCACGTGTGGAAAATACAGCTGGGCAACAACAGGTCCACAGAGCAAGCAGCAACCCTCTTCCTTTTCTTTCTTCATCACTCCAATGTTCTCTGAATGTCTTTACTTTTTAACCTCTAAACCATTGCTTGAGAGGGCTCAACTGTCAAGGCCATAAAGATTTAAGACTCAACTTTCTGATTGCCCATCAACGTCAATAAAAATTCGTTTGAGTTGTGTGATCTTAATACTTGCAAATGTTTAAATTACAGCTCAAACGAAATATCAATGTATATAGAGTAGGAAAGAGCAGGAAAGGAAGACTATTTTTAATGTCTCATTCTCGTGACTCTACTCAAGGTCAAGTCACACTTGGCTAAGGGGTTATTACTAATGACATTGTATTTATCATATTCTAAATTGACTTCTTGATTAGTATAAATGAACTTTCAGCTATGTATATGTCAGATATGATTATATCCATACAGCTTTGCTTCCTAACGTGGTTGATCACATGCTTGCTTGAGATAAATAAGAAATGGCAGAGTTGACATTTTCTGGTTTGTTTGGCATTTCCAATCTACAGGGTCTTCATCTTTGTGTTAGGTCTTATTAAGCCAGATAATTGAAACTGTAACTCTACTTGTCAGGACAGATTGCAGTGGGCAAGACTGTGGTGTCCTGTCTAGTGTGACCTTTCATTGCCATCAAAGTCATTTTATTATACCTTTGGGGTTTTGAAAACCTGGTAAGGAGTCAATGGTTCTTTCTACAGAACACCACATTGTTATGTGCAATGCAGTGTATTTGCTATCTGTTGACTTGGATATCTAGCTGCAAATCTATTTCAGCAAACTTGCCAGGTAACCTAGATATGTTGTGTTTATAGTTCTTGTTTGAACAAATTTAAGCAACTCAGTGCAGTCCTCACTAAATCATGTTAATCTTGGTGTGTATCCATCTATATTCACATGAGAATGAATCGTTTATAATTTTAAAGATAAACTCAGTGCTCTGGACAATGTGCATTATGGTCGGCACGAGACAAATGTGGAGAAGATGTGATGCACTGAGAATTGTAATTCTCAACCTTTCCCAGAAAGTCTCATAAGCAGCGTGTAATACATAATTGTCTATTTTTACCCTTTATAGAGGATGTGTTAGTTAGGGTTTTCTAAAGAAACAGAACTGATAGAGCGTGTGCATGTATATGTGTGTGTGTGTGTGTGTGTGTGTGTGTGTATGTATGGAGAGAGTGAGACAGAGAGAGAGACACACAGAGACAGAGAGAGAGAGAGACAGAGAGAGAGAAGGAGGGGGTATTGTCCTACAGGATAGTGTTCGAGCAGTCTCACAATGGCAGTCTCACACTGGCGAGGCCGAGAATGCAGTAGCTGTTCCGTCTATGAGGCTGGGTGTCTCTGCAGCCCCAGTCTGACCCTGAGGCCTGGAGGGTTCCTGGAGAGCTGCAGGTCTTCAGTCTGTTAGAACCCCACAGAGGCAGGCTCTAATGTCAGGGAAGGAATGCGGGAGCAGCAGGATAGACGGACTTGCCTGTGAGGGTGGGGGCAGCAGGCAAGAGCAGTTTCCTTCTTCCACGTCCAGAAGGTGCCACCCAGATTTAGGGTGGGTCTTCCTGCTTCAAAATGTGATTCAGAAAAATCTCTCACAGGATGCCTAGCAGCTTGGGTTTCAGTTGACTCCAGATGCAGTTAAGTTGACAACCGAGGTTCGTCATCACAGAAGGTATCATGCAAATACATTAAATATTAGTACAAATTTCTTCCTTTAGGTTGGGGCTAGAGAGATAGCTCAAAGTGTAGAACAGAGGCTGCTCTTCCAGAGGACCAGGCTTTGATTCCCCAGCACCCATGCGATGGTTCACTACTGTCTTTAGCTCCAGTCCCAGGAAACTCAATGCTCTTTTCTGGCATCTAGGAAGAAATGCACACATGTTGTACACAGCAAGCACATGTAGGCAAAAACCCATATGCATGAAGTAATAGAATAAACTGTTTTAAAACACAAGGCAGAATCCCCATTACAAGGTCATCTTGTGTACTGCCCTTTGAGGTCATCACAGCAGATCAGTTGGACCAGGGACCTTTTAGGTTATTCTGTACTTTAAAGTTCATCTGGGTAAAATTCTTAATATCCCCCAAAAGAAGATGGCACCGATTCTGTTCTTGGTCCTCAAGGTCATTTGCTCTGCATTCTTGCCAAGACTGGGGACAGAAGGCAGCAGATATGAGAGTCAACGTGAGACTGCTGTGTGTCTTTACTCTTGGAATTTCTGCTGTCACCATGGGCTACACCAATGCTCTGCCATGATTTCCAGCCGCAGTCACTCTGTGCTATGGCAGGACATCCATGCCATAGTCTACAAGACTGCACAAGAAACTTATATGGCAGTTATGATCAGTAATGATTTGGAAAATAGTCAAGTGTGTGTGTGTGCGCACACACACACACTAACTTTAAAAAAATCAAGAGACTCCAGAGATTGTCTTAATTGATAAAGTGGTGAGGGAATGGAGGAGGAGACTGATGGAAGAACAAACCCATAACTGAACCACAAGGGTGTTTAAGAAACCTGACTCTTAAAGGCAGCCAAGGGCAGGTCTCTTGTCTGGTCTGGTCTCTCTAGGGCTCAACTCTAAGCATTAGACACAGCCCAGGAGCAACTGCTTTAGGACTCTGACAGTTGGTAGGTGGAGGAGCTCTGCTCAAGGCTCTCTGCCCTGATCTTCCAAGAGAAGATGTGTTCTGGACTGTATGACCGACTAGTGTGATTGCTTTGATTAAAAGTGTGTGCCACCACTACCTGGCTATATGGCTGCCTAGTGTGGCTGATTTGCATTGTGATCTTCAGGCAAGCTTTATTTATTAAAATACAAAAGAAATATCACTACAGACTACCAAACAAATTTAAAAAAATTAAATGCAACTTATTGTCTGCTAACATTTTAGTCAAAATTCCAGAATACAGGATGTTTCAGAAACAGTGGAATCAATAATTAGGACTATCACAACCTAAATAATAAAGGAACTTGGTGCTGAGGTGAACCCGGTGCTGGAAAATTCTGACAAGGGGTTTTAAGAAAATGATAATAGAAGTGCTGCAAATAGCAAGGGCAAGTTTTCTGAAATCAAATAAGCTATTCTAGACTCAGAACAAAGAGTAAGCAATGAGCTTTGTACGAACTGTCGAACTGCCGTGTTTTAGAGCAAGGCTTGGAGAATCTTGTTGAACAAATGCAATAGTAGAGTGGAGAATATGTGTTCAGCAGATTGGAAATGGAGACAACAGGGCAGCTCCAGTCTGGGAAGCAGGGATGGATGGGCTGGGAAACATAACCTCAAGGGTCTATGGGACAGTATTGAAATACTTGATGTTTGCCTCTTTAGAGTGGAAGAAGAAAAGGAAATGATGCTAGAAGAATAATTGACTAAAGAATGTCCCACAGGCTGGGTGTGGTGGCGCATGCCTTTAAAACCAGCACTCAGAAGGCTGGGGCAAGCCAATGAGTTCAAGAGCAGCCTGGTCTACATAGCAAGTTTCAGGCCAGCCAGGGCTACATAGTGAGACCTTAACTCAAAACAAAAGAATGGCTCAAAACTGAGCCAAATACGTGAAAGACACTATTTCAGATCCAGGCTAGAAAACTTGAAGAAGAGTAAGCCTGAAAAAAATCTATGCTAAAAGAAATCAAAATTAAATTTTTGAAAACTAAATACAAAAAACAAACTCATGAAAGCAGCCAGAGAAAAACACCTTACATACGTGCAAAAATCATTTAGAATGGCAGAGCTCAGGAAGAGTGCACATGTTTGTTTTGTTACATTCTGAAAAAAAAGAATCATCTACCATAAAGTCTGTTTATAGTAAGATCAATCAATCTTCAAAAATAAAGAGCAAATAAAACATGTCTGGATGGAAGCAACTTAATAGAATATGTTGTTAATGTTGTGTCTGTACAGACTGACCAGCATGTCCTCAAACAGAAAGACAGATAAAATAAGCAATGAGAAATTACAAAAAATACAGAAATATGGACATATAGAATAATCCTTTGTCATATTTACAAATCATATCTAGCGATTTAAAACCAAAATTTGGGATGAGCATCTGATACCCAAGGTGCAGTGGAGACTAAGCAGCTAATGAAAGTGAAGATGGCACAATCCATCTGAGGTCAGTGGCAGTCTAAAGCCTGACACACACTGCCATCTGAGTCCCAGAGAAACCACACAAGCACATACATGAACAAACCAACTCCAAGTAGATCAAGGATCTTAACCCAAGACCTAAGACTCTGAAGCTGCTTGAGAAAAAGGTTCAACATATAGCACAGGTAAAGACTTTCCCAACAAGACTCTAATGTCTCAGAAAATAAGGTCTTATTGCTCTAGCTAAAAGTTCAGGCACAATAGTAGCTAAGAGTGGAGAAACTGGACACACTTGCAATACTGCTGACCTGAGTGGAAATGCTGTTAGATCTAGGTTTGTCACACATAGCCTTTGTTACACTGAGATGTGTTTCTTCTACTCCTTGTCCCTTCAAGGCTTTTTATAATGAAGAGATGTTGGATTTTGACAGAAGTCTCTATATTTATTGAGATGACCATAGAATTTCTATCCCTGAGTTCATCTTTGCCACCTATTTTATTTAATGATTTGCATGTGTTGAACCATCTCTGCATCTCTGGAATGTGGCCAGCTTGACCATAGTAAATCATCTCTTTGGCATGTTCTTAAATTTGGTTTGCAAATATTTGGAGAATATTTGCACGTGTGTTTCTTTTTTTTCCATTGGATCTTTGTCTTGTTCTCCTATCAGGATAATATGGGCTTTGTCAAAAGGGTTTGACAGTGTTCCTTCCTTTGATATTTCACAGAAGAGTCTGAGAAACAGAATTGAGCAGTGAATTCATTTAAGTCTGAACTTGTTTTCCTAGTTGGGGGGTTTCTTATAACTGATCCTTGCTTTATGTAGACTACTTAGACTGAGTATCTTATCTTGGTTTAATTTTGGAAGTTTATATTCAACTAAAACCTCTTCCATTTCTTTGGTATGTACCAATTTCGGGGAGTATAAGTTTTTAAGTTATGCCCATACAGATCTCTGAATTGTTTTGTTGTCTGGTATAATGTCTCTAATGTTAATAATTTGGGTTTTCTCTCTTTAATTTAGTTGAGCTGTGGGTTTTTGATCTTATTTATATTTTCAAAGAACCAGCTCCTCATTTTAATTGATTTTTTTATTTTTCATTTCTGCATCAATATCTTCTTAATCTTGATTATTTCTTCCTGTCTATTCATTTAGATTTGGCTTGTTCTTATTTTTTTCCAAGGTGCTAAAGTACATCATTCAATTATCTATTTGAAATCTCTCTGACGTTTTAATATCAGCTCCTGTAGCTATCATTGTATCCTGTATGTTTTGATGTGCTGTATTTTCATGTCTGTTCATTTCTAGAAATTCCACTCAATTGCTTCATTTTTTTCAATGACCCATTCAGTACTGCCCTGCTCAACCTTCATGATTTATATATGCTTAGTGTTTTCTCTTACTGTTGATTTCTAGTTTTATTTTATTGTAGTCAAGTAAAATACAATAAATCACTTCAACTTTACAATATCTATTAAGATTTGCTTTGTGTCTTATTACACAATCTATTTTAGGAAAATTCACAGGGGCTATGAGAAGATATATTCTGTTGCCTGGATGGAATAGTCTGTAGATGCACCAATAGATTTGCCTGTGATGTGATTTAATTCAGATACTCCTTTTGCTTGTTTTGTTTCTGTCAAGATGACCTTCATTCATTATTACTGAGTCGGGTTAATCTGCCTTTACATCTAGTAGTACTTGTCTTACAAAATAGGGTTCATCCATATTCAATATGTAAATGCTTAAAATTGTAATGTATTCTTGATGGATTATTACCTCCTTGATCAGAATAAGTGATCTTTTTAAAATCTTCTGGCTTATTTTGGCTTGAGGACTATTCTTTTTTTCTCTTTGAAGAGTAATAGCTCATTTCCTAGTTCTATTTCTTGGTGTTTCTATCTTGTAGCTTTCAGGAACCTTTTTCATTTCCTATGTTCATATGCTTAGTATTTTAACAACAATACAGTGGATGGAGTTATTTCCTTTCCCTCCCTCCTTCCTTCTTCCCTCCCTCCCTCCTTTCCTTCCTTCCTTCCTTCCTTCCTTCCTTCCTTCCTTCCTTCCTTCCTTCCCTTTTTTGTCTATTTGGAATTTTAACTACCTATTGTACCCAAAGGTACTATTCTTTGACTTGGGGATTTTTTTTGCTATGATTTATTGGAAACATTTTGAAAACTTCAATATGGAATTTTCTGTAGCTGGAAATTTCCCTCCTGCCTGCCATTTCCTGAATATCCACTCTGAGGGTTAGTATTAATTACAAGCCTATTAGCTTA
>JABTXL010012322.1:741895-752300 GCA_025134845.1 Neodon shergylaensis | reverse complement strand
GCCACAAACCTTGTGGTACAATATAAACTAATAGAAATGGGTTAATTCTAGATGATAGAGATAGCTAACAATAAACTTAAACGAATGGCCAAGCAGTGATTTAAATAATATAGTTTCTGTGTGATTATTTTCAGGAGTCTGTGCGGCTGGGAAATGAACAAGCAGCCTCCTACATCACCACACATCTTGCTTCTCTGGAGGCTTCTGATGTCTCTCCAATTCCACCTTCTTTCCCCCTATATATCTGTTTGGATTTCTTGCCTAGTTATATTCTGCCCTGCCATTGGCCAAAGGAGTTTTATTTATCAGCCAATAAAAGCAACACATACTTCTAGCATACAGAAAGACATTCCACATCGTGCATGTGGTTGTATATTTCATTTTTCATAGTGTTTCTTCATAGATTTGAACATTCTATTCATGCTGTCTTACTGATATATCTCTGTCACTGTCTGAACTTACCAATTACTCTCCCTTGTCTTCAAACCCTGAAGCTGTTTCTTCTCCTTAATCCTCTATTGATGAGACCTTACATGGAGATTTTTAGTGACTCACTGAAATTTGATTTCAAACATTTTGGTTTTGTTTTTTCCTCTAGCATATCTATCTTTTTATTAAAGTTTGTCTTTCATAACTCCTTATCTAATTCTGCTGTTTGTGATCCCTTGGAATTCATCCAGAAGCTTTTTTATTTCTTTATACATTCTTTTATATTCTTTCTCTGGGATTTCATTCAGTTCATTCTCATTGGGTACTATTACTGTGAGAGTTTTAATATTGATTCAGCTTCATCCCAACATCTTTGATGTATTCTGTTTTCATTTTAATTCATCTTAATCTATTTTATAACGCCCCTGTGATTCTCTTTGATCTGTAGGTTATTTATTATTTAATTACCACATTACTGTGAATTTCTCAAAGCTTTTTTATTGTTGGTTACTAATATTATTTTGTCATCATTATAGCATCTACTTTGTAATAATCCATACATTAGCCACTAGCAAAGGTGTTTTATGACTTTGTGCAAGTTCTAATTATTTCATGTACATTTCAGAAGGATTAGCATCCTACAATTCTTGGGTGAAATAAACGACTACAGGTATCTGATATCCAGGTTGCTTACCCTGATTTGCAGTCTTTTGTTTTCCAGTTGTTGTTAAAGTAAGGCATCAGTGCTGCCAGTTGTTATTACTGAACTGTCTGTGTCGCCTTTCAGTTCTTTTAGGTTTTCTTCATATATTTAGGATCTCTGCTGTTAGGTATATGAATGTTTATAAGTTTCTATTTCTTTATTATGAATATTTTTCATGAATCATTTTATCATAGAATTTTGTATTATTATTTGTCTTAAGGTGAACTTTGACTACTATTAAACACATACTCTAGCTTCCTTTCAGTTATTATATATAGAACATAACTATCCTGGGAGCTTTATTTTCATGCTTTGTTTTTCTATTGAACTTAAAGTGTATCTCTTGATGGTAGTCGCTGGGTGGCCTGTGTGTGTGCTTTAAATTCCATTTTATTAACCTTCTTCTTTTAATTACAAAATTAAAATAACTATGTTTACATAATTATCAAAATATTTGTCATTTTATAATTTATCTCTGTCACTACACACACATACACACACTTCTCTATTCCTTCTTTAGAACTTTCTTTTGTATTAAAACAGTTTTTAATTTTATCATTTAGTCCCTCTTGTATTTTATTTTGCTAATTTTTATTTTCATTTTTAGTGGTTGAGGATGATAAGTATTATACTAAATTAAAACAAAATAGTTTGAGTGTGGAAATATAAGAACACTTTAAAAAGGAAGTAGATGATAGTAGTTGCACAAAATATGAATGAACTTAAAGCCTTTGTTCTAGATGCCTTATATTGCTATGATAAGACATTCTGACCAAATGCAACTTAGAGAAAGGAGAGGCTATTTTAGTTTACAGCAGTGGTTCTCAGCCTTCCTAATGTTGTGACCTTTTCATACAGCTCCTCATGTTGTTGTGGTCTTCAACCATAAAATTATTTTGTTGCTACTTCATAACTGTAATTTTCCTACTGTTTTGAATCATAGTGCAAATATCTGATATGCAGGATATCTGATATGCGACCTACAGGTTGAGAAGAGCTGGCTTATAAGGGAAGTTGGAACAGGGACTGAAGAAGCAGACATCCTGAAGGAGCACTGCTTGCTGTCTGCTGGCTGGCTCCCAGATAGCTCTATAACTGCAGTGTTACCTGCCTGGGAATGATGCTGCCCCCAATGGACTGGTCCCTTCTACCTCAATTAACAATCAACACAGTCCCCCACAGGCCAATCTTACCTATATAATTCCTTACTTGAGACTTTCCTCTCAGCAGTTCTAGGCTGGGTCAAGTTGACAGCCAAAGCTAATTAGGCCTGCCTCTGACCTTGGCTAATTTGAGTTATTATGACATTACAATTATGTAAATTAGATTGGACCCTATTCTGTCCATTTTTGGTAGCTGGTGCTGTTTGCTGTTTACTTCGTGACTAAAATCTAGCTAACATTTGTACAACTGAAGATTAGACAGATTTCCTTAAATGCCATGAAAATAAATCGAGGCTTCAACTCTTGTCAAGATTCGTTGGAGTATACCTTCAGTGTCCCAGCACATCAAAACTCTCCCTTGGGCCTCATTACTGGTTTCCCCTCAACAGGAGCCAAAGGTGAGAAGTTAGATTCCTTTCAGGTCTTTCCTGGGTGTGTACCACACACAAAGCCTTTTCGATTTCCAGAAATATGTTAGAGCTTTTCAAAGCCACTTATGGACATCTCATTCTCCAAGTTTTCCTTTGAAATATTTTGGCTAGCCTTGATTTTGCCCAACTATTGTTCAGGCAGCCAGGATGTTAAACAATTGAAATGATTTTGTTTTTATCCCAAATGCCTAGGGACAGGCTTCTATTCATTGAGAGAGTCTTAAATTCGATCAAATAAAAATAAACTCTGTCACTGAAATTCTTTAATGGAGCTATCCAATAGGTGAGTTAAGAATGATGAAGCTTTTGTGGGCTTCCAGAACCATCTCTGTCCTTCATATCAGTGAAGCTCCATGCTGTTTTCCATATCTCCCACAGTCCTATGTCTTCTGGTTTCCATGGTGAGCAGGGAGTGGTACTGAAGACTGGGAAGAGTAAACTATAAACGCTCCAAACCTTCTGGTTTTGCTGAGTTCCAGGCACCTTGGATATCTGAAAAAGTCTATTTTAATATAGCTTTCCAAGAGTCTATATGCTTTAGGGGGATCATATTTTTGATGATTTTCCCATGAGAGGTATATTATAATAATAACCTTAGTAATTCTTAAGGAGATATTACTATCAATAAATCAAGTCCCTAGATTGTCATGGTGTCACACACTGATAATCCCAGCTCTCAGGAGACCAAAGGTGACTGAGCCCCAGGTGAGCTGAAACTATATGATCAGACCCTCACAAAACCAAATAAAAAAGAAACAACTAAACTAAATTATGAATAATATTTTAGTTTTTCAATACTATAACACTGCAATCTCAGTAATAAATTAAATAAGAAAATAAAGTACCATTAGGAATATTTAAACAACTTGAAGAACAGAATAATACGATGGGTAGACTTTCAAAGAATACTACATTTAACAGTAGTAGGATACTTGTTCCTATACACTTAGAATATTTGTCAGGAAAGACAATTTCTTGGCTTCAAGTATAAGTATCTTTATAAGCATTTTTTTCTACTGTGTTAGGACTTCTGAACCTTTTTTCTACACTTGTTAGTTCTTTAAGAATTTTGTAAAATATATTTTGATCATATTCATGTTCTTTACACCTCTTCCCATATTTATCCCCATTTTTCTACCCACCCAAATTTCTGTACTCTTTTTTTTTGCATGGAAAATAATGCACTGGACCGACGCAGAGGCTCGGCGACGGCAGACGACCGACGCAGAGGCGCCGGCAGACGACCGACGCAGGCGGGCAACGCAAGAAGCAGGCTGCGGCCGGGACCGGCGGAGACTGGCGTGGCGGCAGAGGATGCAGGCGGCAGGGACCAGCACACAACACTGAGAGCAGATCACCCCGCTACAACTAAATCAAAGAGGTAGGCCTTTGGTTGGCGAGGTCCCTGGCAAACGGGGTGCTGGGTCCTGTTCCTGAAGACCCTTCTGAGGGGTGAGAGGGATCTTGGCCCCCACCTGGAGCCAGGAAACAGAGCGAGGGCAATTTGTAAGAGAAGCCTCTGGCCAGCAGAGAAACCTGATCCAATTTTAAAAGACTGAATAGATAGCATCGATAGGAAGAGATGGGCAGGCGCCAAGGCAGAATTTCACCCAATAATCTAAAAAACAACATGAAAACACCAGAACCCAATGATCCTACAACAGAAGGACTTGAACACCCTAACACAGAAGAAGCGGAAAAAATTGACTTTATGAAAGCAATAGAGTCCCTTAAACAACATGTAAAAAACACCCTTATAGAAATGGATGAGAAGTATGAAAAAAAGTTTGAAAAAATGAGTAAATACGTACAGGAGACCCTGGGAAACCAAGAAAAAACGATCAAACAGGTAATGGAAACAGTTCAAGAATTGAAAACTGAAATGGAAACAAGGAAGAAAACACAAATTGAGGAACAGCTGGATATGGAAAATCTAGGTCAATGAGCAGAGCCTACAGAAACAAGCATAATCAATAGAATACAAGAGATAGAAGAAAGAATCTCATATTCTGAGGACACCATAGAGAAAATAAATGCACTGATCAAAGAAAACAGCAAAGTCAACAAATTCGCATCACAAAACATTCAAGAAATATGGGACACAATAAAAAGACCAAACCTAAGAATAATTGGGATAGAAGAAGGAGAAGAATCACAGCTCAAAGGCCCAGAAAATATTTTTAACAAAATTATGGAAGAAAACTTTCCCAACATAAAGAAAGATATCCCTTTGAACATTCAAGAAGCATACAGAACACCAAACAGACTGGATCAAAGAAAAACATCCCCTCGCCATATAATAATCAAAACACAAAATATACACGTTAAAGAAAGAATATTAAGAGCTGCAAAGGAAAAAGGCCAAGTAACCTATAAAGGTAAACCGATCAGACTTACACCTGACTTCTCTATGGAAACCATGAAAGCCAGAAGGTCCTGGATAGAGGTACTTCAAAAACTAAGAGACCATGGATGCAAACCCAAACTTCTATACCCAGCCAAGCTAGTGTTCACTATCAATGGAGAAAATAAGACATTCCAGGATAAAAACAAATTTAAACAGTACGCAGCCACAAATCCAGCCCTACAGAAAATAATAGAAGGAAAATCGCAACCCAAGGAATCCAACATTGCCAACACTGCCTACAATAACTCAGGCATCTAGCGAACCTTCACCAGCACAACTCAAGAAGGGACACACACACAAACTCTACTGCCAAAAACAATAAGAATAACTGGAGTAAACAACCACTGGTCACTAATATCACTTAATATTAATGGTCTCAATTCACCGATAAAAAGGCACAGGCTGAGAGATTGGATACGAAAACAGGATCCAACATTCTGCTGTTTGCAAGAAACACATCTCAACCACAAAGACAGACATCTACTCAGAGTAAAAGGTTGGGAAAAGGTCTTTCAAGCAAATGGTCCTAATAAAAAAGCAGGTGTGGCCATACTAATTTCCAACAAAACTGACTTCAAACTAAAATCAATCAGAAGAGATCGAGATGGACACTTTATACTCATAACAGGAACAATTCATCAGGATGACATCTCAATCCTGAATATCTATGCCCCCAATATAAAAGCACCCACTTATATAAAAGAAATATTACTAGAACTCAAGGCAGACATCAAACCACACACACTAGTAGTAGGAGACTTCAACACACCTCTTTCTCCAATGGACAGGTCAATCAAACAGAAACCTAATAGAGAATTAAGAGAATTATTGGAGGTAATGAAGCAAATGGACTTAACAGACATCTATAGAACACTCTACCCAAATAGGAAAGAATATACCTTTTTCTCTGCAGCTCATGGAACCTTCTCAAAAATTGACCATATACTCGGAAACAAAGGAAACCTCCAAAGATACAAAAGAATATCAGTGTCCACCTGTGTCCTATCAGATCACCACGGATTAATGTTAGAAGGCAACAACAATGCTACCCCCAGAAAGCTGACAAACTCATGGAAACTGAACAATCAACTACTGAACCACACCTGGGTCAAGGAAGAAATTAAGAAAGAAATTAAAGTCTTCCTTGAATTTAATGAAAATAAAGAGACAACATACTCAAACCTATGGGACACGATGAAAGCAGTGCTAAGAGGAAAGTTCATAGCACTAAGTGCCCACTTAAAGAATACAGAGAAAGCATACATTGGGGACTTAACAGCACACCTGAAAGCTCTAGAAAAAAAAGAAGCAGTCGTGCCCAGGAGGAGTAGAAGACTGGAAATAATCAAACTGAGGGTGGAAATCAACAAAATAGAAACAGAGAAAACAATCCAAAGAATCAATGAATCAAAAAGTTGGTTCTTGGAGAAAATCAACAAGATTGACAAACCCCTATCCAAACTAATTAAACGACAGAGAGAGAACACGCAAATAAATAAGATCAGAAATGAAAAGGGGGACATAACCACAGACACAGAGGAAATTCAGAGAATCATTAGATCTTACTACAAAAGCCTGTATGCCACAAAATTGGAAAATACAAAAGAAATGGACACTTTTTTAGATAAGTACCATATACCAAAGCTAAACCAAGACCAGGTGAACGATCTAAATAGACCTGTTAGTCGTGAAGAATTAGAAACTGTTATCAAAAATCTCCCTTCGAAAAAAAGCCCAGGACCAGATGGTTTCAATGCAGAATTCTACCAGAACTTCCAAGAAGAGCTGATACCTATACTCCTTAAAGTATTTCACAATATAGAAACAGAAAAGTCATTGCCAAATTCCTTTTACGAAGCTACAGTTACCCTGATACCAAAACCACACAAAGACCCAACCAAGAAAGAGAATTACAGGCCTATCTCACTCATGAATATCGACGCAAAAATTCTCAATAAAATACTAGCAAACCGAATCCAAGAACACATTAGAAAAATTATCCATTATGATCAAGTAGGCTTCATCCCAGAGATGCAGGGCTGGTTCAACATACACAAATCTATCAATGTAATCCACCATATAAATAAACTGAAAGAAAAAAACCATATGATCATTTCATTAGATGCTGAAAAAGCATTCGACAAAATTTAACACCCCTTTATGATAAAGGTCTTGGAGAGATTAGGGATACAAGGGTCATACCTAAATATAATAAAAGCTATTTACAGCAAGCAGACAGCCAACATTAAATTAAACGGAGAAAAACTCAAAGCCATCCCACTAAAATCAGGAACACGACAAGGATGTCCACTCTCTCCATACCTCTTCAATATAGTGCTTGAAGTTCTGGCAATAGCAGTAAGACAACATAAGGGGATCAAGGGGATTCGTATTGGAAAGGAAGAAGTTAAACTGTCATTATTTGCTGATGATATGATAGTATACATAAGCGACCCCAAAAACTCTACCAAAGAACTCCTACAGCTGATAAACACCTTTAGTAATGTCGCAGGATACAAGATCAACTCCAAAAAATCAGTTGCCTTCCTATACACTAAGGATAAAGGAACAGAGAGGGAAATCAGAGAAGCATCACCTTTCACGATCGCCACAAAGAGCATAAAATATCTTGGGGTAACCCTGACGAAGGAAGTGAAAGATCTATATGACAAGAACTTTAAGTCTTTGAAGAAAGAAATAGAGGAGGACACCAGAAAATGGGAGGATCTCCCTTGCTCTTGGATTGGGAGGATCAACATAGTAAAAATGGCAATTCTACCAAAAGCAATCTATAGATTCAATGCAATCCCCATCAAAATTCCATCAAAATTCTTCACAGATCTGGAGAAGACAATAATCAACTTTATATGGAAAAACAAAAAACCCAGGATAGCCAAAACAATCTTATACAATAAGGGAACGTCTGGAGGCATTACCATCCCTGACTTCAAACTCTATTACAGAGCTACAATAGTGAAAACAGCTTGGTATTGGCATAAAAACAGAGAAGTCGACCAATGGAATCGAATAGAAGACCCTGACTTTAACCCACAAACCTATGAGCACCTGATTTTCGATAAAGAAGCTAAAAGTATACAATGGAAAAAAGAGAGCATCTTTAACAAATTGTGCTGGCAAAACTGGATGTCAATCTGTAGAAGAATGAAAATAGATCCATATCTATCACCATGCACAAAACTCAAGTCCAAGTGGATTAAAGACCTCAATATCAAGCCGAACACACTGAACCTGATAGAAGAGAAAGTGGGAAGTACTCTACAACACGTGGGCACAGGAGACCACTTCCTAAGTACAACCCCAGCAGCACAGACAGTAAGGGCCTCATTGAATAAATGGGACCTCCTGAAACTGAGAAGCTTCTGTAAAGCAAAGGACACTGTCGCTAAGACAGAAAGGCAACCCACTGACTGGGAGAAGATCTTCACCAACCCCGCAACTGACAAAGGTCTGATCTCCAAAATATATAAAGAACTCAAGAAACTAGACCGTAAAAGGCTAAGCAACCCAATTATAAAATGGGGCACTGAGCTGAACAGAGATCTCTCAACAGAAGAAGTTCAAATGGCCAAAAGACACCTAAGGTCATGCTCAACTTCCTTAGCGATCAGGGAAATGCAAATCAAGACAACTTTAAGATACCATCTTACACCTGTCAGATTGGCTAAAATCAAAAACACCAATGATAGCCTTTGCTGGAGAGGTTGTGGAGAAAGGGGTACACTCATCCACTGCTGGTGGGAATGCAAACTTGTGCAACCACTCTGGAAAGCAGTGTGGAGGTTTCTCAGGAAATTCGGGATCAACCTACCACTGGACCCAGCAATACCACTCTTGGGAATATATCCAAGAGAGGCCTTATCTTACAACAAAAGTATATGCTCTACTATGTTCATAGCAGCATTGTTTGTAATAGCCAGAACCTGGAAACAACCTAGATGCCCTTCAATTGAAGAATGGATGAAGAAAGTATGGAATATATACATATTAGAGTACTACTCAGCAGTAAAAAACAAGGACTTCTTGAAGTTTGCAGGCAAATGGATGGAAATAGAAAGCACTATCCTGAGTGAGGTAAGCCAGACCCAAAAAGAGGAACATGGGATGTACTCACTCATATTTGGTTTCTAGCCATAAATAAAGGACATTGAGCCTATAATTCGGGTTCTTAGAGAAGCTAAATAAGAAGGAGAACCCAAAGAAAAACATATAGGCATCCTCCTGA
Source organism: Neodon shergylaensis (assembly GCA_025134845.1). Classification (NCBI taxonomy): domain Eukaryota; kingdom Metazoa; phylum Chordata; class Mammalia; order Rodentia; family Cricetidae; genus Neodon; species Neodon shergylaensis. Next base: position 742,924 of record JABTXL010012322.1, on the reverse strand, counting down.
ACATTAACCTTCATCAGGCGATGAAAAGAGACAGAGACAGAGACCCACATTGGAGCACCGGACTGAAACCTCAAGGTCCAAAGCAGAAGGAGAGAGAGCACGAGCAAGGAACTCAGGACCACGAGGGGTGCACCCACACACTGAGACAATGGGGATGTTCTATCGGGATCTCACCAAGGCCAGCTGGCCTGGGTCTGAAAAAGCCTGGGTTAAAACTGGTCTCGCTGAACATAGTGGACAATGAGGACTACTGAGACCTCAAGAACAATGGCAATGGGTTTTGATCCTACTGCACGTATTGGCTTTGTGGGAGCCTAGGCAGTTTGGATGCTCACCTTACTAGACCTGGATGGAGGTGGGTGGTCCTTGGACTTCCCACAGGACAGGGAACCCTGTTTGCTCTTTGTGCTGACGAGGGAGGGGAACTTGATTGGGGGAGGGGGAGGGAAAGGGGAGGCGGCGGTGGGGAAGAGACAGAAGTCTTTTATAAAAAAAATAAATAAATAAATTAAAAAAAGAAAATAATGCACTTTATTTAATTCCATATGTAATACATTGTTATGTATCACATGTAATCACCATCTGTTTTTCATTATCTCATATATTTTTCCTTTGTATTTTACCATGAGAAAAAATTTTAGAACTTTAAAAAATATTTTTGATATTTGGCATTTTTATAACAAAATATCCAAAACAGTACAGATTGTAAACAAACAAACAAAAATCAGGTACTCAGATCTCTCACAATCCTCAAATGTTTTGGTCCGACCTGCTGACTTGTTTCGTTCCAACAACAGAATGTTTAACTATGAATGTAGGAACTTTCAATTGGTGTGTTCATTTCCTTGTATCATGTTAATGCAGTCTTTTGTCTTAATCCTACCTTTTGGGTTCAGGAGTATTTTAGGCAATTGGAAATTAAATCTGGGTGACTCTTCAATACTCACTGAAATTCCTTCCTGATACTAAGAAAGAAAGAAAGAAAGAAAGAAAGAAAGAAAGAAAGAAAGAAAGAAAGAAAGAAAGAAA
>JABTXL010012322.1:675712-741885 GCA_025134845.1 Neodon shergylaensis | reverse complement strand
AAAGAAAGAAAGAAAGAAAGAAAGAAAGAAAGAAAGAAAGAAAGAAAAGGAAAAAAATTAAGGCAGACGTATCATGGTCCTAAGTACTCAGGAACAGCTTGGGCTTCTAACAATCAAGAATGAACTAATGAATAGGCATAATTAGTTGAATCTTAGTGACACCCTGTCACTCTAGTTTTAGATCCTTGTCAACTCATTCTGATAAATTAGTGAAGAAATATATTGTTCTTGGGAATCTGGTATTATTAGTGGAGATTCTTCAATAATTCAATTTTATGATTTGAAATTTTTCTGATACTCTTTTAGTCCAGACTTTGATTTGGTTTGGTTTGTACCCCTGCTTCCATATCTAAACATAATAAAAGCAATATACAGCAAGCTGACAACCAACATCAAATTAAATGGAGAAAATCTCAAGGCAATTCCACTAAAATCAGGAACAAGACAAGCCTGTTAATTCTCTCCATATCTATTCAACATAATTCTTCAAGCTCTGGCTATAGTAATAAGACAACAAAAGGAGACCAAGGGACTTTGAATTGGAAAGGAAGAAGTAAAACCTTTATTATTTGCAGATGATATAATAGTATATATAAGTGACCTCAAAAACTTGACCAGGAAATTCCTACAGCTGATAAGTACATTCAGTAATGTGGCAGGATACAAGATCAACTCAAAAAAAAAAGTAGCCTTCCTATATACAAATGATCAAGGGGCTGAGAGGAAATCAGAGAAATGGAAGAATGGATAAAGAAAGTGTGGAATATGTACACATTAGAGTATTACTCAGCGGTAAAAAAGAATGACATCTTGAATTTTGCATGCAAATGGATGGAAATAGAAAATGCTATCCTGAGTGAGGTAACCCAGACCCCAAAAGATGAATATGGTATGTACTCACTCATAAGTAGATTCTAGCCATAAATAAAGGACATTGATCCCATAATTCGCTATTCTAGAGAAGCTAAATAAGAAGTTGAACCCAAAGAAAAACATATAGCTATCCTTCTGGATATTGGAAGGAGACAAGATTGCCAGGCAAAAATTGGAAACTTGGGGGTGGGGATGGGGTGGGGGTAAGGGGAGTTGGGGAAAAAGTGAGAAGGGGAGGACGGGGAGAGCTTGGGGGAATGGGATGGTTGGGATGGAGGAAGGGTGGATATGGGAGCAGGGAAGTATATATCTTAATTAAGGGAGCCATTTTAGGGTTGGCAAGAGACTTGACTCTAGAGGTGTTCCCAGGTGTCCATGGAAATGTTCCCAGCTAGATCCTTGGGCAGCTGAGGAGAGGGAGCCTGAAATGGTCCTATCCTATAGCCATACTGATGAATATCTTGCATATCACCATAGAAACTTCATCTGGCAATGGATTAAGCTAGAGACAGAGACCCATATTGGAGCACTGGACTGAGCTCCCAAGATCCAAATGAGGAGCAGGAGGGAGAACATGAGAAAGGAAGTCAGGTCCGCAAGGGGTGTGCCCACTCACTGAGACCCTGGGGGCTGATTTAATGGGAGCTCACCAAAGTCAGCTGGAATGGGACTGATGAAGCATGTGATCAAACCGGACTCTCTGAACATGGTGGACAAGGAGGGCTGACTGAGAAGCCAAGGACAATGGCACTGGGTTTTGATCCTACTGCATGTACTGGCTTTGTGGGAGCCTAGTCTGTTTGGATGCTCACCTTCCTAGAACTGGATGAACGGGGGAGGACCTTGGACTTCCCACAGGGCAGGGAACCCTGACTGCTCTTTGGACTGCAGAGGGAGGGGGAGAGGATGGGGGAGAGGGTGGGGGAGAGGGGGAGGGAAATGGAAGGAGGGGAGGAGGTGGAAATTTTTAATTAAAAATATTAAAAAAAGGATTTCGATGAGGTATTGCATTGAATGAAGAGATAGCTTTTAGTATGATTGTCATTTTTATTCTGTTGATCTTATCTATCCAAGAATAAGCAAAGACTTTCCATTTTCTGATATCCTCTTCAATTTCTTTTTCTAAAGACTTAAAGTTTTTGTTAAATAGATCTTTCACTTTTTTGGTTAGTGTTGCCCCAAGATATTTTATGTTATTTGTGGCTATTCTGATAGATAGGTGATGTTTTCTGATTTCCTCTCAGCCCCTTGATCTGTACTCTTTTTTTAATCCACTGTGGTGGTCTGAAAGAAAATGGCCTCCAAAGGGAGTGACACTATTAGGAGGTGTAGCTTTGTTGGAGTAAGTGTGACCTTGCTGGAGGAAGTGTGTCACTGTGGGAGTGGGTATTGAGTTCTCTTTTGCTCAAGCTTCCCTCAGTGTGATTTTTAGTTGACTTCCTGTTACCTGCAAAATGTAAGAGTCTCAGTTCCTGCAGCACATCTGCCAGCACACTGTCGTGCTCCTTGTCATCATAATGGACTGAACTTCTGAAACTGTAAATGAACCACCTCAACTAAGTATTTTCTTTATAAGACTTGCCTTTGTCATGGTGTCTCTTCACAGTAAAACAAAACCCTAACTAAGACAGCTATCAAGTACAATTTGTGCTTCTCATATTTTCCTTAGAGGTATGACCATCCACTGGAGTGTGTTTGACCTACCAGAAGCCACACTCTTAAAGAAAATGAATTCTCACTCTCCCAACAATTGCTAATTTCCAATAGCTTTTTAGATAAGAATGGGACTTCTTGCATACCCCCTTTCTGTGTTGAAGTTTTGTCTGGATTGAGCTTGTTCAGGCCTTGTGCATGCTGTCACATCTGCTGTGAGTTCATATGTGCAGGTGCCCTACCATGGCCTGTAAGTCATTCAGCTGCCTCTGGCTCTCACAATCTATCAACAGCTTCTTTTTACAATGATGATTGTGGCTTGGAGGGAGAGGATATGATATAGATGTCCCATTTTGGGATGAACATTCCACAGTATCTTATTCTCTGCACCTTGGCTAGTTGTGGATCTCTGCATTAATCTAATGCAAAGAAACATCTCCGATGAGGGTTGAGAGATGCACGGATCTACAGGTATAATGATAAGTCATTAAGAATCATTTTAATCCTATGACCATTTAGCAGAGTTACAGTGTTGGATTCTCCCCCAGGGCATAAGACCTATTTAGCCACAGGTTCTTGGCTACTTTAACAGTGCTAGGTATGGGTTCTGTCTCATGGAGCAGGACTTAGAGACAGCAAAACGTGGTTGATTACTACCATAGCATTTGTGCCACTATTGCAGCAGTGGGTGTATATTACCAGGCCAGTTATGTTTTATCATGTAGGGTTCACAGATAGGTAAGAACAGTGGGGATGAATGTCTCTAATGTCTGATGCATCTGGTGGAGAGTAAGAGGCCCAAACAAGAGTTCTGATCATAGACAACAGAGAGGATGTGGGACTTGTCAAAATCATAGCACCGCAGAACTTTTCAGGAATTATAAATCCGCAGGTAGCATTGTGTGCCAAGTGCCAAGGAGCATAGAGAACATCAGCCTATACCTAGAACCATGGTAGAGAAAGCACAGAACCCTACAAACCAGTTTGTGTGGAGGAGACCAGTGCTTAGAGGACCAGCAACTACAGATATTTGTGGGAAAGAAGGAGCAGTCTCTGGGAAAAGCCAGATTTCTATATTTACACGCACAATAACTGAACAATTAACTAAAAAAGATGCACAGTTGTCTTGACTTATAGCTCTGTAAGTCTCAGTTCAAGATCTGATGTGCAGTGCTTTGGAGAGGATGACGTATCATAATGGAACTTCATGTGAGAGCAAGAGCTCTCATAAATCAGGAAGAAATAGAGTAAACAGGAAAAGGAAGAGGATGAAAATGAGTTCCCACAATCCCCTTCCAGGGCACATTCCCAATGACAAATGTTCCTTCCACCAGTCCTCTCCTAAAGGTTCACCATCGTTATTATGAATCATTTTGAAAGGAAATTCATGTTGAATTTGACATCAGTGGTGAGTTGAGTGGGTTTTGTTTTGTTTTGTTTTTTTGTTTGTGAGTTAGATAAAAGTGTTGCAGTGGGGTGCTAAAATTGTCAGTCTGCTCTATGGCGACGTCTGCTAGAAAGGAAGGGGATGTTTGTCACATACATGGAGATGCAAAGCGTGGCATCAAAGAGTGGTAGGAGGCTGAGGGAAATATGCTTACGGTCAATGCTTTCTCAACATGCTGAGAAGAGTGTCAGTGGCACAACTAACAGGATTCAGTGGGGTCTAACCGGCTCTTACAGCACTGTCCATTCTCCTGCAGCCTTCTGATTTGGGAGTAGCAGATGCAGCATTCCTAGCTCAAGAATAACCAGAGAGTGTAGCCTTCTCTGTGAGGAGGCTGAAGGGCCAAATGCAGTGTTTACTGAATGTTCATGTGATAGATTCTTCAGACACGGATTCTAAAAGCTTAGGCTTCAAGGTAAGCTATGAATAATACTATGTTTTTAAAGCCAGGGAAGGGGACTTGGGGAAAGCCAATCTTAGCCAGACTTCTGAGTGAAGACAGACACTGTGAAGGCAGTGATGGGGGGTCCTGCCATGACTCTACTTTGAGGCACATGCTCTACTGTTGAGGGTGTGATGTATGACCCTCTGGTGCCTCCCACTTCTTCGTAAGAGGTCCTTTGGAGATGCCCATGGAGCTTCAAGCAGGGGCCAAGGTTGGTTCCCCCATTCTCTCTGTGTGTGGTCTCCCAACAATATTTAACCTTTCGCTGCCTTGGCCTCTCCAACACTCAAATGAAAGTTGAATTATTTTCTTGCAGGTCTGTGGGCCCAGGGAAGCCTGGAAGCAGGCTATAAATGGGTGAGTGTCAGGCTGGGGACAAACTCATTTGCTAAATATAAGCTAAGGGGAGTTTTTTCCAGAATCGTATTTCATAACATTTAATAATTACAAATTAATTTAAGTTAAACACCTCCATTTCAATTAGCAATACCAGATTACTCCCAGAGGAAACTGATGTGGTTTTGGCATGCTCACACTTGTCAAAAGCTTAACCGGACTTAGTTAGTTTATTCCCTAACTAAAATGGATTATGTTCAGAATGACATTTTAGACTACCACAGTTTCCAAACACCTCCAGGGCTTTGAGGTTTAGCTGAGGAGCAGATTAAACAACTCCAGGCCAACTTCAGCTTGCCAAAACTTTACAAACATTACATTAGGACTATATGAATTCATACATCTTGCTTTCAATTAGAGCTGAAATTTAAGACAGTGTATTGCCATCAATCTTTAAACACTGACAGATACTTCTGTGAGCCACTAGACGAGATACTTGGCCATTGTTCTGCATGGTATGTGACCGGTGATGTCTGCCTGCAGGGAGCAGGGGTGGGGGATTCAGAACCCAAAAGGACATGGATGCATGGTCCCCCCTCAGTGTTTGCCTGTCCCGTCAATCACAGTCCCACTGATGTGACAATGCTGGGATTCTGATTGCTTGAAATTCCCCCCTTTTGGTGGAAATGCCCAACCATGGTGTCCAAATGCATACATGCATTTCTTTGCACTACTCTGCCTGGTTCCTGTCTCACTCAGAGAAATTTCTTGAAATTCAGGTCAGTGAAACAGAAAAACAAAAGATTTAGTGATACAGTCAGGAAAAATATCTTCATATTCTGCTGCTTATTTGGAAACAGAGGGAGAATGCCCTGGGGTGGGGGTGAGAGGTCATTGCTGCAGTTCACAGCCTCGTGTAAACAGTAGATGTATTTGAAGGACACCTGTATCCATGTAGGTAGAGTTTGTCATCGATATCACCAGTCAGCTCGGCCCCCTAATAACCCACACTGAGACTTAGTATTGATTATAAATGCTCAGTTACTAGCTGAGGCTTGTTACTAACTAGCTCTGACAATTTAATCCATATTTTATCTGTTTCTACCATGTAGCTCGATACCTTATCTCAGTACAGCATGCACATGCCCCGCTTCCGCTGCCTCTTGCTTGAGACTCGTCAGACTCTGCGCTTCTTAGCATCCTCCTAGTCTGGCTCTCCCATCCAATCTCTTCCTGCCCAGCTACAGGCCAGTTAGCTCTTTATTAACTAATCACACACACACACACACACACACACACACACACACACACACACACACACACAATGTTCAAAGATTGTTCTGCAGCCCATGTATATATCTTAAGGCAACTCTAAGTGTGGCTTAGAAAAATAGAAGGCTCTGGCTGTGCCTCCTCTGAGATGGAAAGACCTGGCTGAGCTCACTGGGAACACAGCAAGTCAAGATATCCATTGGACTCATGGGGGCGCCTCGCTGGTGACTTTGTTTCATACGAAGGGCTGTTTTCAAGATAAAGTCAGCTTGGCCTTGCACTTTCATTAGGCTAAATGCTAGCTTAACCCGTGCTGCTTTTCTTAAACTCTTACCTTAAAGAGAAATTAGGTAGTGTAAAATGGAATTAAGAAAGTGTTTCGATGTCAGAAGAATTGACATGCATGCAAATAAACAAAAACCAATTTTATTCTGAGTTTCTCGGTATAATCACGGCAACTGAGTAAAGAATGAGACACTGAGAAACGAAATTTACTCTGAGTTCTCAAAACAGCTTAATGAGAGGGGACGGGGTCTTAGGCCAGCAAAGATTACCCTGTCTAACCAGACAGTTTCTTCAGGAGACTGGGATTACGGAAATAAACTCTAGCCAGTCCCTCATTCTCCATGCAGCTCAGACCTTTCTCCTTTGGTTTTAGGAGCCAGCGATTATCCTGCGGAAAACACAATGATACTGATAGTGCATTTACCAAACATCTTCAGCCCTATTGTGGGGGCGGGACCGGAATCAGATGCAGATTTACTCACAAGCCAGAATATAAAAGTTTTCCGTCCAAATTTTCTCAAACAATGACTTTCTATGAGAATATACCATCCATTTATATGCTTACTTTCATTTGAGTCAAACAGGAATAAGGTGGATTTCAGGGTTTAAGAGGGTGAGTGCAAAGGCAGAACTAGAAAGATTCAAGCTGATTTATTAAAGGGTTTTCCTGAACATACTTTCCAGGGTAAATGCCGGGTCTTCTGGAAAGCTTTTTCCCGGGGGGATGTTTGCATCTTGTGGTTTCAATCTCTCACATTCTACTTGCCCGAGTCCTCATTATGGTCTCGGGTTTCCTAGGCACCACACAGCCACTCCAATTGCAGTATAATCAGCAGCAGATGCCCACAGGGGAGGGACGGCCATCCCTGCCCTCCCACCAAGGAACTGTTCACACAAGGCTCGCAAACAAACAGCGCTGGCCACGTTCCTGCTCCGTGTCTAACCTCCTGTGATCTTTGGCTTCTGTTGGGTAATTGCATTTATTTTGACTTCATTAAAAACGTGTGAGATGGGATTTCTTGTAGGTCTGAAGTTCAGTGATTTACCAGGCCAGATATGAGGGAGGGTCATCTTGGAGTTCATCACCGTTGGGGATTGGAAGCCCTGGTCGTGCTGCAGAGGACAAAGCAAACAGCCCTCGTATCTTCTCCACAACTCACCGACAACTGAGACTATGGCACCACAACCCTTCTCCTCCCCTGATCTTCTCGGCTACTCTGTGAGCTGCTGGGAGATGTCTCCTTTTGATATCTCCCAAGCTGCCTCATTTGCTCACTGTGTGAGACAGAAGCTAAGGTGTTTGGAGGTGCAGTGAATACTAAGAGTGCCATATGCAGGTGTAAAAACATCGGGGTGAAATCCATTAGCTTATATAAAAGGTATTTATACATTAACAATTAATAGTAATTTAAAATCAAATATACTGACAGTTAACTAAGAAAGGGTGAACTGATGGACTCTTATATGGGGCAATTTAATACCATCTAACAAAATTTAGACGCAAATACTTTCACCTAGATATTTCATCTTTCTGAACCTACTGATAAAACAAATATATTTGATTAAGATTTGTCTAAAATGTTCATTGGGATACTTACAATAATGAAAAGTTGGAAATAATTTAAATCGCCATAAATAAAGCAGAAAAATAGAAATTGCTTCAGATTGAAAAAAGCAGGTCCTTGCTCGGATAGCTGGCTATGAACCTTTCTTGCCCAGTCCAGTGAGTTCAAACAGTCCAGCTGCTGTTGGGTACATCAAAGAAATCCCAACACTTAAAGTTTACTGCTATGCTTTAAGTCTCGATTCCAATTTGCAAATAGCTCATGCATCTAGATGTACTTCTAAGCCCTCCCATGTTAGGGACCATCATGGCCAGTGTTTGTGTTCCCTGCCACCCATATGCGATGGAGCAACCTTCTGAAAGGCCTCATTGCCAGGTATTCAATGAGTTCTTTTCCCAGATCTAATCAGGCAGGTCGCCTTCTGTTAGGGTAAGTCACAGTTGTCTCCAGCGGTATGACATTTTTAAATATTACTTTACTGTCAAACATGTGCCATCCCCAAAGAAAGATGAGAAAACTCAGCTTAGAAAAGTTAGACGCCTGCACCAACTTTGGATAACTTTCTATGACCCAAATGGAGGAGAATCAAGATTAGCTTGACAATGGGCATGTTTGGTAGGTAAATGAAGCCATTGTTATAAGAATGGGCACGGGACACAAACCACGGTCTGTGGGCAGGAACGAAGCAAGTGCCAGCCGCAGCAGCTGTGGACTGCAGAAGCTGAGCAAATGCGTGCCGCCAGCAGGGACAGTCGCTGAGGAGGAAGAGGCAGCCTGAATCTGCTGATCTTCTTACACTCCATGTGGGCGGAGTCAGAAGTAAATTGTGCAAGCTTGTGTTTTATGTATCTGGACTGGCAGCCACCTCCAGTGTCCGCCTTACAAGGGCATTGAGAACAAAGGCCGTGATCTAAGACTGCAGCTGAATTCTGGGGAACTGGAATGAGTTTCTCAGGGTAGAGCTTTCTCTTGGGAGAGCAGCATGTGTATCTTCAGATCTTCCAGGTATGGTCGTCTGACCTCACCCTATCAGGATTTTCCATATAGAAACCGCCACCACCACTGCCATCTGCCCTTCTCTTCTCATTAGTCACTGAAACAAAGTCCCTAAAGGTCCCCTTCGGTAACTGTTTTCTTGTCCACTACTTCCAAGGTGTGGTGTAAATGTAGTTTAGATTTAGAGTCAGATTATATCGTGGTTGTGTGGAGTCTAGAATATCTGTTTATTTGTTTGTTTATTCATTTTGATTTGTCAAGACAGGGTTTCTCTGTGTAGCCCTAGCTGTCCTGGAACTCACTCTGAAGACCAGGCTGGCCTCGAACTCACAGAGATCTGCCTGCTTCTTCCTTCCGAGTGCTGGGATTAAAGGCACGCGCCACCACCACCTAGCAAGATCTGTTTATTTTGACTGATGAGGAAATAAGCAAGTTATTTTTTTTTTAGTTTTTTTTTTTATTGAGAAAAAAAAAAAAGTTTCCCCCGCCTCCCCGCCTCCCATTTCCCTCCCCCTCCTTCCACCCTTATCCCCCTCCCCCCACTCCTCTCCCCCTCCCTCTCCAGTCCAAGGAGCAGTCAGGGTTCCCTGCCCTGTGGAAAGTCCAAGGTGCTCCCCCCTTCGTCCATGTCTAGGAAGGTGAACATCCAAACTGGCTAGGCTCCCACAAAGCCAGAACTTGAAGTAGGATCAAAACCCAGGGCCATTGTCCTTGGCTTCTCATCTGCCCCCATTGTTCGCCATGATCAGAGAGTCCGGTTTTATCCCATGCTTCTTCCGTCTCATTCCATCTGGCTTTGGTGAGCTCCCAATAGATCAGCCACACTGTCTCAGTGGTTGGGTGCACCCCTCGTGGTCCTGACTTCCTCGCTCATGCTCTCCCTCCTTCCACTCCTCGATGGGAACTTGGGAGCTCAGTCCGGTGCTCCAGTGTGGGTCTCTGTGACTATCTCCATCCATCCCCAGATGAAGGTTCTATGGTGATATGCAAGATATTCGTCAGCATTGCTATAGGATAGGGTCATTTCGGGTTCCCTATCCTCAGCTGCCCAAGGAACTAACTGGGGACCTCGCCTTGGGTTCCTGGGACCCACTCTAGGTTCAAGACTCTTGCCAACCCTAAGGTGGCTCCCTTAACTAAGAATTGTGCTTCCGTACTCCCCTATCCAACCTTCCTTTATCCCAATCAACCTGTTTCCCCTAGTTTCCCTCATCCTCCCCTTCTCCCTTTTCTCTCCCCATCCCCCGCTAATCCCATCCCACCCCACCCCCAAGATCCCAAATCTTCTACCCGGCAATTTTGTCTACTTCCCATAGCCAAGAGGATAATTATATGTTTTTCCTTGAGTTCGCCTTCTTATTTAGCTTCTTTAGGTTCACCAAATATATACTCCGTGACCATTATTTATGGCTAGAAACCAATTATGAGTGAGTACATCCCATGTTCATCTTTTTGGGCCTGGGTTACCTCACTCAGGATAGTGTTTTCTATTTCCATCCATTTGCATGCAAAATTCGAGAAGTCATTGTTTTTTACCGCAGCGTAGTACTCTAATGTGTATATATTCCACACTTTCTTCATCCATTCTTCCATTGAAGGGCATCTAGGTTGTTTCCAGGTTCTGGCTATTACAAATAATACTGCTATGAACATAGTTGAACAAATGCTTTTGTCATGTGATAGGGCATCTCTTGGGTATATTCCCAAGAGTGGTATTGCTGGGTCCAGGGGTAGGTTGATCCCGAATTTCCTGAGAAACCGAAACACTGATTTCCAAAGTGGTTGCACAAGATTACATTCCCACCAGCAATGGATGAGGGTACCCCTTCCTCCACAGCCTCTCCAGCAAAGGCTATCATTGGTGTTTTTGATTTTAGCCATTCTGACAGGTGTAAGATGATATCTCAAAGTTGTTTTGATTTGCATCTCCCTAATCGCTAAGGAGGTTGAGCATGACCTTAAGTGTCTTTTGGCCATTTGAACTTCTTCTGTTGAGAATTCTCTGTTCAGTTCAGTGCCCCATTTTTTAATTGGGTTAATTAGCATTTTGAAGTCTAGTTTCTTGAGTTCTCTATAAATTTTGGAGATCAGACCTTTGTCTGTTGCAGTGTTGGTGAAGATCTTCTCCCAGTCAGTAGGTTGCCTTTTTGTCTTAGTGACAGTGTCCTTTGCTTTACAGAAGCTTCTCAGTTTTAGTAGGTCCCATTTATTCAATGCTGCCCTTAATGTCTGTGCTGCTAGGGTTATACATAGAAAGCGATCTCCTGTGCCCATTTGTTGTAGGGTGCTTCCCACTTTCTCTTCTATCAGGTTCAGTGTGTTCGGACTAATATTGAGGTCTTTGATCCATTTGGACTTGAGTTTTGTGCAAGGTGATAGATATGGGTCTATTTTCATTCTTCTACAGGTTGATATCCAGTTGTGCCAGCACCATTTGTTGAAGATGCTTTCTTTCCTCCATTGTATGCTTTTAGCTCCTTTATCGAAAATGAGGTGATCATAGGTTTGTGGGTTAAAATTTGGGTCTTCTATGCGATTCCATTGATCAACTTCTCTGTTTTTATGCCAGTACCACACTGTTTTCATTACTGTAGCTCTGTAATAGAGTTTGAAGTCAGGGGTGGTAATGCCTCCAGAAGATCCTTTATTGTATAGGATTGTTTTGGCTATCCTGGGTTTTTTGTTTTTCCATATAAAGTTGATTATTGTCCTTTCAAGATCTGTGAAGAATTTTGCTGGGATCTTGATGGGGATTGCATTGAATCTATAAATTGCCTTTGGTAGAATTGCCATTTTTACTATGTTGATCCTCCCAATCCAAGAGCAAGGGACGTCCTTCCATTTTCTAGTATCCTCTTCAATTTCTTTCTTCAATGCCTTAAAGTTCTTGTCATATAGATCTTTCACTTCCTTGGTTAGAGTTACCCCAAGATATTTTATGCTGTTTGTGGCTATCGTGAAAGGTGAAGCTTCTCTGATTTCCCTCTCTGCTTCCATATCCTTTGTGTATAAGAGGGCGACTGATTTTTTGGAGTTGATCTTGATCAGAAATGAAAAGGGGGACATAACCACAGACACAGAGGAAATTCAGAGAATCATTAGATCCTACTACAAAAGCCTGTATGCCACAAAACTGGAAAATGTAAAAGAAATGGACATTTTTTTAGATAAATACCATTTACCAAAGTTAAACCAAGACCAGGTGAACAATCTAAATAGACCTGTTAGTCGCGAAGAATTAGAAGCTGTTATCAAAAACCTCCCTACCAAAAAGAGCCCAGGACCAGATGGCTTCAATGCGGAATTCTACCAGAACTTCCAGGAAGACCTAATACCTATACTCCTTAATGTATTTCACAATATAGAAACAGAAGAGTCATTACCAAATTCCTTTTATGAAGCTACAGTTACTCTGATACCAAAACCACACAAAGACTCTACCAGGAAAGAGAATTACAGGCCAATCTCACTCATGAACATTGACGCAAAAATCCTCAACAAAATACTGGCAAACCGAATCCAAGAACACATTAGAAAAATTATCCATTATGATCAAGTAGGCTTTATCCCAGAGATGCAGGGCTGGTTCAACATACGAAAATCTATCAATGCAATTCATCATATAAATAAACTGAAAGAAAAAAACCATATGATCATTTCATTAGATGCTGAAAAAGCATTTGACAAAATTCAACATCCCTTTATGATAAAAGTCTTGGAGAGATTAGGGATACAAGGGTCATACCTAAATATAATAAAAGCTATATACAGCAAGCCGACAGCTAACATCAAATTAAACGGAGAGAAACTCAAAGCCATCCCACTTAACTCAGGAACACGACAAGGCTGTCCACTCTCGCCATATCTCTTCAATATAGTGCTTGAAGTTCTAGCAATAGCAATAAGACAACATCAGGGGATCAAGGGGATTCGAATTGGAAAAGAAGAAGTTAAACTTTCGTTATTTGCAGATGATATGATAGTGTACATAAGCGACCCCCAAAACTCCACCAAAGAACTCCTACAACTGATAAACACCTTTAGTAATGTGGTAAGCAAGTTATTTTTAACTGCCCAGATAGAAAAAAGATGTTCATATCGGGCATACATTAGCACAAACGTATGGCTTTCTAGTAACGGTTCTATATTTAGAAGACCAAGTCGCTTTGAAATTCAGTATTGTGTGAGACATAAACAGCCGTGTCAGAGGAATGAGTGTGTGGAGACCGTCAGGATCCCCACCCCACGAGGCTCACACAGTCAAACTGAGGCTTCAGCTAATAAGAACTGACCTTGTGGTTTCCTTCTAGTCATGCTGACAGTTCACCACCCCTTACTTACAGGAACTTTGTGACTACTTTAATAAATGTAAACACTGTCACTGCAGAAAAAGAATTACCCACAGTTGTACAGATATCTTTTCTTTGGCTGGTACTGAAGAAGAAGGGGGGAAAAAGGAAGGCAGATAATGTAAAACAAGAATGAGAAAAAGGCTTAACCTGAGAGATCTAGACCTCAGTCAGATAAGACATTTTTAAGAATAAAAATTCACATAAATATGTTTTTAAACATGTGTAGGTTTTCCCTGCGAAAAGGAAATGTATTAAGATCAGTTAAGAAATATAAGCTTTGAGTAGAATCATAGAAGCAGAAATGGGTGTCAGGGACATGGCAAGAGTGTTTCTGGTGGTGCTATTGATTTCCTTTAGTGCTGGCAATGTTCAGATAATCTTCAAACTCTATAAACTGTTCCAGACAACACCGTGGAAGGTCTCTCAAGCTCCTGCTGCCTGGATCTGGACTATTGCAACTGCAGGCTTACTTCAATCACAATGGCAAGGCACTGGCAAGGCACAGATTCCACGGGGAAGACTAGCCACTCAGCAGCACTTTCAAAGGCTAACATTCCATGTCGAAGGCTTCTACACAAATGCTGATATACTAAAAATAAGCCCATTAGCAGAGCACTTAAAATAAGTCGGCCACAGGAGAAATGACTCAAGTTCATTTTAAAAACCATCAAAGGTCATTCAAGAAACGTCTGCACATATTCTTATGAAAACTATAGCTATCAGCACCAAGAATGACAGAATGACAAAGTCAACAGTGGGCACGCTGAGAGGAACACGCTTGTGTGCTGCAGGTGTGAGGGAGGGCATCTCACCCCCTGCTGTGGAGACAGAGAGGAGGGTCTCAAACAGCTTCTAAGGACGTGGAGGCGAAGCTGTCTGCTTGGGTGGCCTTTGGGACTGCGGTGGTTTTACGGCCCCCTTGGTCGCCTCTAGCTGTAACTAGACCTGGAGTAGGTGACTTATGAGGGATGAAGGGTGGGTCTAAAGCTTGGGAACATCAAGATCAGACAATGTAATCTGGGCGGTTCCCATGGCTTCTGAGCCGGGGAATACCATGCCAGCCAGGGAGTCCCATGCCAGCCAGGGAATCCCATGCCAGGCCAAGGGAGTCCCATGCCAGGCCAGGGAGTCCCATGCCAGCCAGGGAGTCCCATGCCAGGTTGGTGCTCATCCGCTTGCTTGGGTCTTAATTCCACTCCTTATAAAGCCGCCGATGCTGTCATGGAGCCCCGCCCTGATGAGCTCATTAGATACTGATGGTCATTGTAAAGGTATTTTATCTCATTTCCAAATACCATTATTAACATGTGACTTTGGGGACTAAGTTTTTGGTACCTGAAACTTAAGGAGCACATCCATGCCATGGTAGTGAGTGATATTCAAATATGAAACCTAAAATTGGGGCTGGGTGATGGCAGTCTGTCAGTCAAGTGCTTATGGCCTTACTCCAGTGAGGACCTGACCTGGATCCCCGAACCCCACATCAAAGCTGACTCAGTGGTGTTCTCTGACAGAGACAGAGGATGTCTGGAGCTCACTGGCCAGATAGTCTCAAAAAAATAAGGTGGAGGATAATTCAGAAGACACTCATTGTCAACCTCTGTTCTCCACTGCACAGACACACAGACACACCACTACCACCACAACTACCCCATCAATGGGACTTGAAGTGGGCAAGAAAACAGTAAGAGTTGTCCAGTTCTTTATCTTTCGTTTCAAGTTATATAGTGTTTTCCTCATTCACATGCTAAATTTAGTCACCAGGTGGCCCTGACTGGCCTGTAATTCACATTGAAGACCAGACTGACCTCTAACTCACAATGATTGGCCTGCCTCTGCCTCCTGGTGCTTGGTTGGGTAAAAAGTGTAGGTCTGCCAAGCAAGTCAGCAAGTCAAAACCTTTTTTCCCCTAAGATTTCACTTATTTATTTGTTTGTTTGTTTGTTTGTATGTATGTACATTCAGGTTTTGCCTGCAGGAGGATGCCAGATCCCCTGGAACTGGAGTTGCAGATGGTTGTGAACTGCCAAGCGGGTGCTGGAAATTGAACCCGCGTCCTTTGGAAGAGAGGCCAGGGCTCTTAACTGCTGAGCCATCTCTCAATCTTACCCCCCCCCCCAGCAAGTCAAGGTCTTTAAGGAAATAACTAAATTCAAATGGGGACCTTGGTGTCAATGTTAATTGAGTAAAAGAAGAGGATGTTAGGACACAGACACACAGGGATAACCATGTGATGACGCAGGTTGACCACACCACCGTCTTTGGGCAGGGAGAGAGACCTCAGGAGGAAGGGAGTCACAGTCACACCCTGACCTGAAACCTCCAGCCTCCAACAGATGAGATGTGACGTCTATGACTTAATCCAAAACCTCTTAAACTCGTTTTTCCACTCACAAACCTTTTCTGCCTGAGAAATTTCACACAGGCCTGGGTGTACAGATACACAAAGTAGGTACACAACTCTAGTGTTTGCTCCTATAAATCAGAAAGACATTTATTGCAAAACAATTTTTTGATGTGTCTATAATTTACCACTTACTGAGACAGAAAGCGAGTGTGTGTACTAATGAATGAACGGGTGTGCATTCCAAGAAGAGGGATGAACTGGCCTTGCCCTCCCAAACTCAAGCTAGTGCCCGGGCTTGCAGCCTCCCTCAGACACATTTGTGTCTGATGACTCGCATGTGTTAGAGGCAACTGATGTCTGAAGCCTGGTTAGGTCTCCTCTTGAGAGTTCGTCTCAGCCAATCATTTGAATCAGTCTCCCGTCAAATGCCACGGGCTCTGTTTTTCCCATGACACCGTGAAGTGGGCTCTGCCAGTCTCTCGAGAGCCTGGCCCTTTCCCTCTCTGTCATAGCTCTAGAAAGACCATGATTGTCGTCTGGAGGAAAGAGTATTCTTAGTTCTGACTAAGGCTCTGAGAACTCTCTAACGAGAGACGACGATGTTCTAATGAGGAGCAGATGAAGGGCACAAATGCCTTAGCTGGAAATCCGGGAAAGCTGAGAAAAGAAAATACCAAGATTGCCAAATCCTTCCGAGATTTAAGTTCAAAAGCATGCCCATGAGCTTGCTGCTCTCCTGCAATGACCCACCCCACGGAGGAGTTCAGAATCTTGTAAATTTGAAAGAAATAAATTTAATCAAGAAACCCCCACCCTCAGATACATTCACCAGAAGGAATGTCTTAATCAGCCCACACTTTCAGAAAAGTGGCCGCAATGACCAAAACCCATGACTAATCATCGTGTGTAATCGGGCGGGAAACACACAAGGCAGCTAGAAGCCAAGGGAGAGTGTGATGTCTTTGTTCACATTGTCACAGATAATTCCTTTGTTGGAAGGGCTCTGGGCTGCGTTTCGAGACAAATACAAGCAGAAAACGTGGTTCTGAGCATCCCTTCATTGGCTTATCTTCGCATGGCCTCCAATCCTTGCTTGCTGCTGCGCTGTGTAAATGCTGCGCATCGTCATGAGAAAATAGGGAGCACTAAACACAACGAACTCTGTGAGGTTTCTTCTCTCCTCCCTTTGCAGAACCGCAAAGGCATTCCTGCTGCATTTGAAGAGTGAGAAAGCATGTATACAAATCCCAGTACTGTGACTCCAAAGCTCCGTACATGCAGCAGTAACTCTGGCTTCTTTCAAATGACAGGAGAAAATCGGTAGCCAGAGCTCAGCCTGCCTCCTTCAAATCCTGCCGAAGTCCACCACTGCCTTAGGTGCTAGAGCAAAAGCCAGGCTTCCCAGAGTGCTAACGGTGGGACAGCCATCGTCTAAAATATAAAGACACAATTAACTGTGAAAGGAAGAGAAAGGAGTGTGACCGCATAGAAAAGAGGAACTGATAAAGGGGTTCAGCAAACCCAAGTTTGCTGACATGCATTTTGGGTCTAAATAGAAGATTTGGGGTAGGGGCAAGAAGTATGCAAAATAAAGTAGCTTTGATCCAGGTGTGATCTGGTTGATCCTTGCTCAGCTCTGGTTCCCCAGCATGGTCCGAAGTCATTGTTGTTATCACTTGAGGGGAGCATTCTGGTTCTCATGAGGTGATCACTTCTGCTCCAGGGTACAACCTCACCATAACCGACAGTGACCCGCACTTAGGGGCAGTCTGTTTGGTGGCTAGTTCTAGTCCTTAGACAAAATGGGGTTTGTTAATCAACCCTATTAGTCCCAGAATCTAAAGTGACTGCAAGTGTCAGACAATGACTGGACTTCTTCAGATATGGTTGGCAGATCTGGAACAGGATGTTACACCCAAAAGGAAGATGCTCGTGGAGACAGATACAAATGAAGGAGAGATGTCCTGCTTGCAGTTACCTTGTGGGACCAAGTGAGGAGTCGGTGCTTTTTAGTTAAAGCTTTTTAAGTACCTGTTGTAACTCCACCTCAATTCCCCGACTTTCAATTTTAGAATTTCCCTTATAAGTCATAAACACTGGCTTAAGATGAATTATGCATTCCTTAAAGAAAATATTCTTTAAGTATCTTCGAATGTTTGTTTCTCTAAAGCAAAAATTAAATTTACTAAGGAGATGAGGAAAGTGCAGAAATAGTTACACACACCTTAGGATGTTTATTTAACTTTGCTCTGATTTATGTTTTTGCTTGCCTCTCCTATTATAAAATATCAAATTATACAAATTACCATTGTTTGAGGAATTATTTCACAGTCTTTCAGGGGGAGCATCATTTTTTTTCTTTTCACCACTAAAAGTTTTACAGATGGAGAGAAAGTAAAAATGAAAAAAGAAAAAAATCTTATTTATATCCTAGGAAATATGTTGAAAATCCAACAAAAGCCTTTAATGATAGCACAAAATATATATTTGGTTGTCAAACAACTTTTAAAAACATGAAAATCTTTATGAAGATGTGATTCTCCTTATATGTCAAAGACAGAAACTTATCTGGCAACCCCCAGAAGACGTCAGGATGAAGCTGGCCACCATAATGACAGGCAAGAAGAGAATACTTGGACATTAACTCCATCTCCAACCCGGAGAGAAGAAGGATGCTGAAGGGAGTTGGCAGTTGTGGACAATTGCTTACTCAATCTCGGTTATCTAATCAAGTTTCCATTAAAATGCAGAAGGATAGAGATTAGAGGGCCCTTCATGGCCAAGGACTTGGTAATGTCAGGAGAGCGGTAAGGTAAGCACTAAGGGTGTGGGAGCTCTGAGACCATTCCCTATGCACTTCTAATATTCTTTGTTTCCTGCCCTCTGTGGTTAAATAGTAAGTTAGTAAACCAAAGCAGAGGTTGTGGAAACCCTGTCCACATCCAGACTTCCAGAAAAACAAATGAGATAATTGTGGGACCAGTCTTGGGGACCAAGTCCACAGCCTGGTACCACCTTCAGGTAGACAGTATCAAAACCAAATTGAATGAAAAGGCACATTGCTGAGGTGCCTGGGTGAAACCTCACATACCTGTGCTCACTGAAGTATTTTATGTCCTGAGAGCATCATATAAGCTGTTTGGCATGCTGTATTCAGAGAGACAGATCAATGTTTACCAAATCTCTTATCCATATACATCCAAAGTGACCCAGTGGTTATATGTTAGTTAGTGACCCAGAGATGGTTTGATGGAATTACCATGTTTTTAATTTGAATTTAGGCCATTTTGTGTCAGACTGATCTACAAAACCTTCCTGGGACGTCTCAGTGACTGTTTTTGTCTTGGTGTCCTTTTCTGTAGTGTGCACATTCATGTCTCTTTTGGAGTATATGAAAACCAGAGACAAGGTCCCTAGGTGGAAGACACTTGGCCCACAGGCAGAGGCAGATCTGTGACAACAGCGTTACCGCTTTATGTCTGCTCAGAGCTGTTTGCTTTAGGACACGGGAGCCAGTTTTGTGCAATGTTGAAGGAAATGTCAAAAACTGGACACAAAACTAGAAACTTGCTGACTTTTCAGATTGTGTTCTGGCAAAAATTTTCACAAACCTTCAATCTTTCAATGTAAATAACAGTCCTGCATGTAATGCAGAACTATTATTTAGAAGCTAAGAAAACAGACGTCCTGAACAATTGTTTTCACGAACTTGGTTGGAACAACAGTTTGTGTTTTGCAAAGAGTCAAAGCCAAGTTATTTACATGGGTGCCTGTTGCTCAATGTGGCTTCCCAAGCATTTGATCAAGGTTTCCAGGACATGGAGAAAGTGTTCAGATCAAGGTTGGAGGAGGCCATGTGGCCCTGCTAGACTTCAACAGTTTTGCTTCGAGGTAGCAGACCAACTGTTAGTGGATCCTTTGTGAGGTAATTCCTTCTCTGGTACTTACATGGTTACCTGTCACAGCAAATCTATGGCGTATACATCATTGTGATTTTGGAAGCAGGAAGCCTGGGTCTCAGAAAGCATAAACACTCTGCCTGAGTCGCCAACTGACTCTGATTGCTGAACCCTGGCTGAGTGGCTTAGAGTTTCTCAGAGATGTCACCCTCTTTGTAGTTTAACATCGTCAGACCAAACAGCCTTGGCACTTGTCGGGGAAAGCAACCCATGTGATTCTTTCCAGAGAAAACAATTTTGTAATGAAGTCACCCTACAAGAGAGGGATGATTCCCCAACTAGATACCTCACGTGAGCAAATAAAAAATCCAGTACCAGGAACAGGTCATCTTATTTGAGCTGTTGACCAATGAAGTCACATAGACACCCCCACCTCAAGCAGTACCAGGTTATAATCAGTACTCTCAGCTGCCCTCCAGAACTTGACAGTAAGATCCTATTGCTGAAGACACAGCAGAGTCACAGAGCGTGGTGGAATCAAGCTAGTTCCTACCTGGGAAGTTTCATTCCTACTGGCTGGTGTTTGTGGTGCTGAAAGTTGTTAAGCATCCATCTGAAGAAGAGAAATAATCTTCCATCTCACTTAGCTGTGAGCCCTGCTAGTTATAACAACTCCTGACCTGACAAGATACAACCACTGGTACAGTAGGGGCACAAATGTTATGGGGTAAACAAGCACTTTCTGCTGAAATCTAAGACTGTCTTTCAGAGGTGCCAGTGGATTAGAGGCGGAGAAGTCAGAAAAGTGAGCTTGACTTTCGGCTAAGTCCCTGTCACCCGTGTTTGTGGTGTCTCACCCGCAGTACCACTGTCCCCTCCTACACATTCCCAGCCCCACAGGACAGTCTTCACTGGGATGTTGGAGTTGGAACAGCAAACACTGGGGTGCCACTGTGGCTCCAGGAAGAAGTCTTAGTCTCTATGGGAGGGTGATGGAGTTGTGTGTGAAGGACACAGGGAAAGAAAAGCAGAATTCCCATCAGGCAACAGTGAGGTTTCCAGGAAAGATTTGCTTTATAAAAGGAAAAAATACAAAGATTAGACAAACAAACAAACCCCACTTAGACACCTCAGGCTCAGAAGAGCAGATAGGCCAAGTCTTGAAACACTGAACAGAAATGAATAAGACCTCAAGAGTGTGCTGTCTTTGTGGGAGCCCAGAAGGGCTAGGGAAGGAGTTGTGACAAAGTGCGGGGATCCTGAGGTGTGCTTTGTAGGCTGCCTTTTCTTTGCAGGCTTCATTCCAGGCATCTGTGTGCATTCCTCTTGACAAATGCAAAGGCTGCAGGAGCATTCTCAGTGATGGGGAAGCCCCCACTCTGCCGTTACCTGCAACAAAGTGCTGAGGACATGCAGTAGAAGAGCCCCAATACCATCCCCCAAGTTTCCTGTACCCTTAACTGGGGGAGGGAGAGGAGACATTCTTACAGAGAGAAGATTGACTTAGGGAGGGTGGAGATGGCACACCCTAGGGTCTCAAATGGATTGGAAAAGGAGGGAGGGAGGAAGGAAGGAACAGCGAAGGAGGTGAGGGTTAAAGAAAGTGAGGAAGTGTGGAGTAGAGGAAAGGAAGAGGGGCGCATGCACCATGCAGAGGCAAAGTTATGACCATCAGTAGAGATGGAATGGACCTGTCTCTCTTTCTCAGTTCATCGTAGTGAAATTTGCAATGAGGGGTCAACCATTCCCTCTCCATGTTCATCTCCATGTCCCAGGAGGAAAGGGGGAAATTTCTGTCTTACAAAAGAAGAAATCATATCACAGGAAGACGGCCAAAGAAATGTGTTGAAATTGGTGGGCAGTCAAGAAAATATTTGTGGGGAGGGAAGAAGATTCTTTTAGGTCCCATCACAAATGCAATGAATTCAGCTCCTCTGAGATTACTCACTGTGGCCCGATTGTTCTAAAAGATGAAGCAAAGGGAAAAAAAAAACAATTCATATATTTAACCTGCGCCTCACCCCACACGTATGCAAGTGTGAAGTGGGTGAGGTAGAAGATTGAGAGGCAAATTAGAAGCCGAGCTGGTTCATGTCAAAGTGGGAGAGAATGAGCCAGTGTGCTCTGAACCCAGTTCATTTATGCTGTTATTTATCTGCGGGAGAGGAGAGGAAACAGTTTGAAATATTTGTATGAGAAACTCTGTGGCTTTGCAACCTTCAGTACTTATCTGCCAGGGCTGGTTACCATGATCCCTGTGTTCAGCTAATTGCCCATCAGGCTCCCTGGCAGAACATTCGGGATACAATGTCAACTCATGACAACCCAACAAATGGAGAAACACCAGCGTAGCAAGCTGATCTCCTCATTCTGCTCAAAACAAGGGGCCTTTTTAGAGAATTGCATGTGAGGAGGAAGCAGACATTGGCCAAGTGAGGAGTGTGTGTTGCACGATGGGAAAGGGTTTGCAAGTCCCACTGGAGATGCCACAGGGGCTAGTCCAGGATGACGCCCTTTCCCATTTTGAGCCTTGGCCCGATCTGTAGCTTTTGTATTTTAATGAGGAAGTCAAGCCCAGTGGGCAGTTTGCTCATTAATGCAAAACTCAGTGTCATGGCCAGGAATTGCTGCTTGAGGGACAGACGTCACTTTATCGATAATCTGCCAACTGCCCTCGGGGAAGGTGCAGAGTAGACCATGCATCTTGTGCCTGGTTTGTGTTTATTTTAAGTGATGGCTCCATAGGCAGCTGCTCTTTGGTTGGCTTGTTTGTTTGTTTAAGTTTCTCCATTCCTATACACATCATAAGAAAAGATTCCTGACTGTGGTCTGGCTGAAGCTATTATGAGGTTGTTCCTTCAAACAAAGACCATTGTGATCATTGGAGATCTCAGAGTCACAGAATGAGCTGTATCCAGGTGGGGCCTCAGCCAGGAGGGCTTTCTCCTCCCCTGTGAACTTGGACCAAGGGAGCGGCAGTCTCGAGTAGCCTCAAGCTGTTAGTTATTATTTGTCAGAACCTCCTCTGACCCCACTCACCCCACCCAGCCCCTTCTGCCCACCTGTCAGTTGTGGCCGTGGTCGTGGTGCTGGGACAGCAGGTCACTGCAAAGCGGGACAAAAGTGGCTCCTGTGGTCTTTACGGATATCTGCCACCATAGGCTTTGCTGAGGAAGGAAAGTGCAGGGAAATGGATAGAATGGGAATGTTGCTTGATTCTCCAAAGAACAGTGTGTGCGAGGGGTGGCGTGGTGCGATACTTTCAAAAGTTCCCACAACCCTGTGACTCACTATTGCTATGCTACTGTGGGTCTCCATGGCCTGGGCACCAGAGGAGTGTTCACTCTAGTTAGGAAGCATCCCTAGTTTGTTGTGGGTTCAAAGGATTTTTTATTGAGCTATACATTTTTCTCTGCTCCCCCTCCCTTCTTACCCTCTCCCATGGTCTCCAGTCCCCAATTTACTCAGGAGATCTTGTCTTTTTGTACTTCCCATGTAGATTAGATCCATGTATGTCTCTCTTAGGCTCCTCATTGTTGTCTAGGTTCTCTGGGACTGTGATTTGTAGGCTTCTTAAAGAATGAAGAGGGGTTTGGATTAGAACCTTGTAGACATTTATTACAAACCCAGCAGAAACCTTGATGCCTTCATAACGGGCATTGACTTTGGTGTCTCAGAGGACTCTCAGCCATGACAGGACACTTTCTTCCCCACCAAAGTCCTCTGCTGCTTTGCTCCACGTAGATACATAAACTCTGTCTTCTAACGATGTTCTTTGTTCCTGTCTTTCTCACCCATTCCTTCTCCGCTGTTCAAACTTCCTTTTGAATCGTCTTAAGAATCAGAGCTCACCTCACCAAAGCTCCCTCAGGGAAGCATACAGAGCATGAAGAGCCCAAAGCCAACAAAGAAATTGTAGGTATTGTGAGAACCTTTCCAGGAAGAAGACCCCAGACCCTGAAAAATCCCACCAAAGAAGTGGTGGGTCTTTTATTAAAACAAATAAACAAACAAAAATCGCTTTCAGAGACCTTGTCTTTGAGGGAAACATAGTCCTTATACCAACCCCAAAACATGACAAGAAAAGAAAACGGCAGACTGATAACACAATCACCCTCCCCCCTTGTGCAAAGTGAGTAAGGGTGTATACAGAACATGATCACCCTCCCCCCCATGTGCAAAATGAGATAAGGAGTGTGTACAGAAAACCAAAATCAGTGCTATACAGAATGCATGCTAGGCATTATGGCCAAAGATGTGAAGTTTAGCCTGGAAATATAGGCTTGGACAAACATTTGAGAATTATCCCTGTAGCTCCATCCCAGTGAGCCAGGAGAGAAAAGTCATGTGATCATTTAAACAGCTTCCTTTCCATCCCCTTCCTTGTGTTCATTATTTCTTGCTTGTTTTGCTGTTTAAAAACATTATTCCTATTTCTAATAATGTTTCAACAAAATGAAACAGGAGAGAAAAATTCAATTAAGAACAATAAACCTAGAGCTTTGACACCAATTAGAGAACTTGACGGTTTCCTCCTGGGATCAGGACAGAAGGCCCGCATTGAGGATTCTAGCTTGAACATCCATGTTGGAAAAGAAGATCCAAAACGTTTTAATACCGGGGCTGAGGCCAGGACACCCTGCATTTAGGTAAGCCCTCTGCCACTGAACTGAGTCTTTTACCTTTTTAATTGTGTGGAAGATCTTACCAAGTTGTTCAAGACAATGTCTTCACACTCGCCTCTCGGGAAGCTGGGATTACAGGCAGGCACCTCTGCACTCAGTAGTTTAGGCTTTGTTTTACTACAGACTGCTTAACCCATGAATAGAAATGTCTATGGAATCCACAGACAGTGATCAGAACCTAATAAGAGAGCCAAACACATTTGTAGCATACAATGTAATCTCTAAAAGTCAGGTGTATCTCTATATGCCAACAGCAAACAATAAAATATTTTATAAGGGCAGTTTACAATATCAAGCCTATTAACTACTTGGTGATAAATCTGATGAAACATATAAAAACCTAATATATGAAAATTTAGAAAATATTGCTGAATGAGATTTTAAAAGGCATAAATAACTTGAGAGGTGTAACGTGTTATTAGATGGCTGTGTATTGTTCTCATGGTTTGTGTTTGAAACCATGCACCTGCATATAAAGGTTTGATTCTCAGCTGGTTATTTGGGGAGGTTAAAAAAACCTTTAGGGCATGGTGCCAAGCTGGTGAACATAGGCAGGTCATTGAGAGTTATATTCTGGGCCATTTCTAGTGCAGGCTCTTTGCTTCCTGACATAAGATGTGAGAAACTCTCCCTCCATTCACTCTTGTTGCTTTCTCTTCAATGATGGACTGAAACCACGAGCCCGAATAGCCCTATTCCTTACATTTCTTCTGTCATATATTTTGCCACAGCAATGAGAAAATAGAATAATAAATGCAGCTGTTCTTCTAATAAGCCTGACCATGCAACTCATAGGTCTTTGAAACTGTAGGAAGAATGAGGAAGAGCTTGAAGCTGGAGGCTGGAGAAACACTGGTGTTGTAGTATGGGCGGCGGGGCTGCGTCCCCGGCACCCGGCCGCCCACATGGCTAGCTTATGCCCTAAATAATTACACAGAAACGGTATTCATTTAAATACTGCTTGGCCCATTAGTTTTAGCCTCTTAACCCATTTCTAATAATCCATGCAGCACCACGAGGTGCGCTTACCAGGAAAGATCTTAACCTGCGTCTGGCTGGAGTGGGAGAATCATGGCGACTCTCTGACTCAGCTTCTTTCTCCCAGAATCCTGTCCTGTTTACTCCACCCACCTAAGGGTTTGCCTATCAAGGGGCCTAGGCAGTTTCTTTATTAATAAGAAATCACTCCCACATCACACTGGAATACTATAGCTATAGTTGAATGGGTCATCCTGATAGGTGTTAATAATACCAGAGTGCTGATAGAAACAAAAGAGACTTTGTGACCATGAAATTTCAGAGGGGGAAAAAGATGCTGTCAGAATTTGAATTGGAGGTTATCCATATTACATTGTAGCAAAGAGCAGATGGCTTTATTCTCTCTGCATCCTTAAAAAAATTGAGAGTTGAAATTAAATGTAACAAAAAAAATTGTTTGGTGCAGGACATTTTAAGATACCTTAGCTTGTAGGCAGTGGCATGGTTATGACTTGCTAATTTTAGAAAGATTTGTGGTAAGAATTCAAAGCAGACAATGGTAGAAAGATGTGGAAAATGCAGTCTGGTGAGGAAAGATGCTCGCTTTTGTTTGAAGATGCAGAAACAGCTGTGGTTGTTGGAGATACTGGTACTACTAAAAAGAAACTACAGATGTTGTACTACAATGATAGGAAAGGCACCTTGAGAGCAAGACTCCACCTAACAAAAACTCTAAGGTGAAAAACTGAAAACCCATTTGGGAGATTTTCATTTAAAAAGAATCCCATTATAGAGTTGTCCTAATTGAAGAGGACTTTCTAGCAAAGTATTTTCCATGACATAGCTCTTCATAGACTACTAAAGCTGTGGTCTGAGGGGCTGACTGTCTCCAAGAGAACTTGGTGTTGACTATGTGGCGGGTGCTCATTTTACAGGCATGCAAAGTAGAAGAGTTACAAGGTCATGGAAGTTATGATAAAGAGCCAGTGATGGAGGAGGATCATCTGTCTATGTGTTACTTTCATTGGTTAATAAAGAAACTACCTTGGCCCTTTAATAGGACAGAAAATTAGGTAGGCAGAGTAGACAGAACATAATGCTGGGAGAAAGAAGCCAAGTCAGGAAGTCACCATGATTCTCCCACCCGACACAGACGCAGGTTAAGATCTTTCCTGGTAAACCACACCTCGTGGTGCTACACAGGTTAAACCAAGATGTGAGAATTAGCCAATAAGAGGCTGGAACTAATGGGCCAGGCAGTGTTTAAAAGAATACAGTTTCCGTGCAATTATTTCAAGGTAAAGCTAGCCATGCGGGCGGCTAGGCACCAGAAACGCAGCCTGCGGCTCCTACTACAAGCCAGAAAGAGTCCATGAGGCCAGGCAGTGTGCCAACAGGGTCAGAGTCACTGTGAGGAGACCATGAGTGGACCAATGTATGAGGCTGTGAAGAAGCCTAAGTCTCACTGGAGATTCTAGTATTTGAGGGATTCCAATAATGTGGGGTGTCTGATGAAGAAAGCTGCAGGGGCTGACTGGAGTTGTCTCAGGCAGGAGCTATGTGCTCTGTAGAGCAGGACTTCACGGTCAAGACTACGCGGTCCCACTGAACTCAGATGATGTCATCACACACTCAGATGCTGGATGAGGATCTGTGGGGTCTGCTGTGTCCTATTGGTATAGAGTTTGCTTGGATATTTCTGGGCTCTCTTTGCGTCAGTCCTACGATTCCTTCTCTTTGAAGTGGAAATGTGTGCTTTGAGGGATTGTATATCGAAACTACACGATTTAAAAAAATTTACAGTCTTACAGTTAAGAGTTCGTCTTGAGTATCCAAAGACTCATTCACTCTTCTGTATAATCCAGGCATTTCAGTCTTTAGTATTTGCTTAAGGAGGTAAAAACTGTACCCACATAAAGAATTATGCATGGCTGTTTAGAGCAGTTTCAGTCATAATGGCCCAAGTTCGGGGGCAACCAAATGTCTCAGTGGGTAAAAATATAAACCAACAGTGGTAAGTTCAGACAATGAGTATCATTCAGTAGTAAGAAGCCAGTTCTGAAGCCATAAAAATAAGTGAAGAACCTCCATGGATAGTACTATGGAAAGGAAGTCAATTTAATTCCAACTATGTGGTATTCTAGAAAAAGCAAAAGCAAGGATATGGTAAAAGGGTCTGTGGTTGGCAGGACTTTAGGAGAGGGAGGGATCAGCAGATGCAAGCTGAAGGGGTTTTAAGGCAGTGAAACTATTCTGTATGATTCTATAGTGGTAGACATAGCCAATGCATTTGTTGAACCCCACAGCATGTCCAGACCGAGGACCCCTCAAACTAAGGACACAGTGGTCTGAGTTTTCGAGGCAGGCTCATCAGCTATTCAAAGCCACCGCTGCAGGAGGGATGATTCAGAGAAGCTCTGTGTGTGTACATTCATGTGTGTGTGCGCGCGCGCATGCGTGTGCATGTGTGTGAAAAGGTACATGGAAAAGGCAACTTCTTCTCAGGGTGCCAAAAGTACTCTAAAACTACAGTCCGCTTTTAAAGTAAAATAAAACAGAAAGGGAAAAGGAAGGAGACATGAGGAAAATGGGAAGGGGGCAGGAAGGCAGAGAGGGGAAAGAAAGGATGGTGGTTCTCTAGGTTAGGCGGGTGTGAAGAGGAATGGTGATGAAGACCTGACTGGGAAGCCACTGTAGGAAAGTGCCACACTGAGGCTGTACGCAGGAGATGTGGGGGCAAGGGATAGGTGTTGTCTCTTGATGCTAATAGGTAGGACGCCAGGGCTTAAGGAGAGTGGGTTTCCCTAAATCTCTGCAGGGCTTCTTCAACACAAGAGACCTCTGAAGACCACTGTCATCTGGCCACTGGTGTGCGGACGTTCCTTAGCTCTTGGCGTGGGCCCTGAATGATGAGGCTGAGCCCCCTTCTCTCAGCTTTGTCTTCCTCCCTCCAGCGTTCTCTCTTGTCTGAACCCAGCCAAGGTCTTTGCTGTCTCAGGATCTTACCCATGCAGTTCCTATAGCTGGAATGCGCTCCTCAGCTCTGTCTTGCTCTATGTATTCAAAGTCCGTCTCACAGAGGAGGTGGTTTTTCCTTTCCCCAAGCACAGGCTGCCTTTAATCTTTTGACTTCAGCCACAAGTGTTCTTTTAGAATTCCAAGACAGCTATAACAAAACAGGAGGCGAAGCTTACCTTTATACTTTATCTCATTTGAAAACCACTCCCAACGTCTCTAGGAGGTCTCTCAGTAAAAGCCAGTGCTACCTGCCTGGCCTGTCTCTGTGCCGCACCCCCCCCCCCAGGTCCTCATTTACAACCCCCACAAGACCACCTCGGAGAAAACAAAACTTGAGCAACCAAACCTTCCTCTGCTCAGTTATGAACCTGGGGGGCAGAGTCTCCCCAGATCCTGCATGACTCTGGATTCACAGCCCGGTTGTTGCATTTGAGTGAGTGGCTGTAATTTTGAAATTTGAGAGCAAAGAGCAGCGACCTCCATTGTGAACCGCAAACTCAATGCAACTCCCCACTGAGGCCTGCGGGTTCTTCTCTAATCCCACAAGCTCAATTCCCAGAGCTGCCTCAAGTCTGCCTATAAATTACTTTTATAGGAATGTTATCACATTACTGAAAATTAATATAAGCCCCGTTGGATACACATTCATCCTGATTTTGTAACCATGCTAGATATGAAGTACTATGGTCTGCTACTCCTGTCTTCATGCTAACCACACAGGCCCTTTAATGCCTCTTCCCAGATCATTCCTTCATCCAGCTTGCAGACTAAGAACAAAGAACATGCTTCAGATATTATGATGAGATTAGGGAGGCCTCTATCTCAGTATCAGTGATGAGCTAACAGCCTGGATAAAGGATGCAATCGCATGTGGATGCCATCTGAGAATGGATGCTTAGCAACAAGGAAGCTGCTGCCTCCTCTGCTTTGCTGCTGGACCATTTTCAAGTGTGCGACTTTGCTCCTGATCTCCAATAGTTAGGGGATCATCTCCAGGGCTAAACCCTTCCTGCCAGCTAGGGTCTGGGCAATCTCCTCTGCAGTGTGTTTGAAGGACCCACTTGCCTTCCCCTAGGCTGTGTTATTGTCAAGTAGCCAACCCAGCTCTTTCCACTGTCATTGATGGGACCAAAGAAATCATTTTACCATAAGAAACCAAATACTGGTTGCCCAGATAAACTGTGACACTAAACCTGGTCACAAAACTCTCCCATACAATCCTTGGGGTACTTGCTATTCTTGGAATAAAGATCCATATCATTCCTTTATAAGCCAGATATGCCCTTTGCCCCAGTCTGCCTCTTTCTCATATGATTTCCAGAGTCACCACCTCTTCAGAGTCCCGGAAGAGCTGGTAGTCCCCTGTGGCTACTGGAACTATTTCCTTCTGCATAGGTGCATACATTAATAAGCAAGTGCACATAAGTAATATTATATCTAGGTGTGTTTAGCACTGTCTTCTGAGTCTGGGATTGAACTTGAGGATCTCATACAGAACACACCCTCTGGCCTAGACCTTAATACCTGCTTGGATGTCTTTTAGACTCTAGATATGTGTATGCTGGATGCACCTCAGCAGAGAAGGGAAATCCACCCACGGGAGAATGAGGCAGAGAGGGTAAGAGTGTCTCCATATCACATTCCACTGTGGGATTCAGGGTGTGTGAGTTCACTGGAGCCATGAGATCAAGGCCCTATAGAATACAGCTTTAACAAAATCATATTGTCCCAGTTTGGGAGATTGGAAATCTCAGATGAGGGTGTTAAGCAGAACTCCTGCCCCTGAATTAGGTCTCCCTGGTTCACAGGTGTCTGTGAACATCCTTTGTGATACATGGTCATCTTTCTTAGTACCTATGTCCTGATCACCTTTCTTCTTTTCAATTAATCAGTTAGCTAAATTGATTAATTTTATGTATAGGTCTGTGTGCCGGCAGAAGCTTAGGTGCATCACGTGTGTAGGTGCCTTCAGGGACCATAAAGAGGTGTCAGATGTGAGTGACAGGAACTGAATCTGGGTCTTCTGAGAGAGCAATAAATACTTAACTGTTGAGCAATCCAGCCTCTGATTACCTTTCTTATAAGCTCGCCATCTTGTTGGTTAGGACCTGCCCCCATGAACTAATTGTTATTTACATCACCCAATTAAAGAGCTCCCTGCCCATCTTTAAGTCCAGTTGCATTCTGATGGGAATTAAGATATCCTGGAGTTGGGAGCACAATTTAGTCCATAGTGTACTATATGTGGGAGGAAGGCATTTTTCCTTGCCGGGTCATAATTACATCTCTTCCTCTGTGATATGGAGGTGGAGGTTTATAACAGATAATCTGGTGGGTGTGTGAGAGTAACGGGCCAGCAGTGAAACTTCCACTGAGGTTTTCATCCTCTTGGTCATTGAATTACCTCATCCCCCAAAAAGAAACAGGGTAACAGCTCTGCAAGCACTCCACAGGAAAATTCACTGAATTCATAGTTCTTTTCTTTCTGTGATTTTACATTTTAATTAAAATCAATATATGAAATTGTGTGTATCATGCTCAACATGATGTTTTGAACCACACAAATATTAAATGAGTATATTTAGCTTACTAAAATATGTGTCCGTTGACATAGTTGTGATCTTTATGGTAAGATCATATTATATCCACTCATTTAAGCATTTTTCAAGGGTACAAAACCATACATTGTAATTGACCGTTGCCACTGCTCTTAAATAACAGAGCTTTTAAGCTTATTTCCCTTGATTGGCTCTAAATTTTTTTAAGTGGCTCCCTTTGCTTTCCCCAGCCCCTGGTTACTGTCATGCTGCTCTATGCTTTTACACATTATCTATTTTAATTCCCCATATAAGTCAAGTCTTCTGGTGTGCTTAGCATAGTATCTGGCACAGAGATGGCAAGAAGCAAGCCCAGCAGGGATGAGTGAGGGCAGGGAGGCAGTGGAGAGTAGGTCTTGAGGGAGAGGTATGTGCAGAGGCGGAGGGCCCAATTGGTCCTTGAGGAGACCACAATGACAGACTTAATTCCCTGGATGCATTAGTTCTCTGTGTTAACACATCTTACTGCTTCCTTTTCTATGGTGCAGGCCCCCTGGACTCTTCCAGATGTGCAGAAACCAGAGATCCCACATTGTCCTGACAGGAAGAGACACTGGAGCGCATCTCACCATGTAAATGAGGCCACTGCCTCTTCTCTTCCCTTAGCATGCTCTTATTCCTGACTTTTGACCTGTTTTTCACTAAATGCATGCAGTCTCAGCAAGCAGAAGGCGAGGTTACATACATTCATGTTCCAACACTAAAACTCAACAGGTTCTAAGAACTGGGTTTTCCAAAAAGGGAGAAGCAGGTATGCCAGAAAAACTGTGAAGTCCCAGAACTATGTGGTCTTTCTTGTCTCCAAGATCCTGAGAGGTCTCTGGGGGCCCACATGATGCTTTCCATCTGCTTGGAGCATTGGCAGGATGTCATCACTCTGCCAGCTGCTCCTGTGTTGACTGAGGTTTCTGTCCGCCCCGCTCCCACAGCCGATCAGTCCCAAAGAAACACACAGAGGTCTACATTAATGATAAACTGGGTTGGCCTATTAGCTCAGGTTTCTTATTAATTCTTATAACTTATATATACCAATAATTCTTGTCTGTGTCAGCCACATGGCTTGGTACTTTTTTTCAGCGAGGCATTCTCATCTTGCTTCCTCTATGTCTGAGTGATTGCTGCAGACTGAATCTTTCCTCTTCCCAGAATTCTTCTGTTCTCATTGCCCCGCCTCTACTTCCTGCCTGGCTACTGGCCAATCAGCATTTTATTAAACAAGTACAAGAAACAAATCTTTACAGGGTAAAACTGTTGTCCCACAGCACTGCTGTAGAGTACTGTCAGTTTAACCAGAAAGGCTCCACCCATCTTCTCAATATGAAGGAAATTTTACTCAAAGAATGTCCCTATCCTATCTCAAAAACTTTAGGACATGCTCCAAAGAGAATGTTCTTTGCTACCTAGAATCCAGGAGACTCCTTTTCAAATGTATTTGTGTCTTCTCAGGAAGGCTTTAGAGAAAGATGTCCTCCACTCTTGCTGAGGTAGGACCCAGGCTCAGGGTAGCCAGGAGCCAGGCATCTGTGGGTATTCAGCCTCAGATTGCACTGGGGGCTTTTTCTGCTTCTAGAGACTGCCAAGCATAGAAGTGCCAAGAAAGGTAGGAGCCAGTCTATGGTTTGAATATCTTTTTTCTTTTCAAATATCATGAGCTATTAGGAGATAGGTCCTTCAGGAGGTGACTGGCCCATTTGTGTGACTGATGGATTTGTGAACACCAGGTTTTTTGAGAATGTGTATATGTCAGCTGTAGCTGTCATACAGTTGTAATACCTTTGTCAATTGCAGCCTTGGTTCTTCTTTTTTGGGGGGGGGTTTCTAGACAGGGTTTCTCTGTAGTTTTGGAGCATGACCTGGAACTATTTCTTGTAAATCAGGCTGGCCTTGAAACCCATGGAGATTTGCCTGCCTCTGTCTTCTAAGTGCTGGGATAAAAGGCATAAGCCTCCACTGCCTGGCTGCAGCCTTGGTTCTTGTAGTGGACCCAAGCCCAAAGCAAAGGTCTTCTATATAATTTTCCAGTCTGTGGTCTTAGGTCAGCAACAGAAAGTGGTCAGATTGCAAGGGATTTTGTGTACTCATTACCATAACCTGTTTTTAAAATATGCAAATTATTTCTAAAACTTTTTCATTGGAGAAATAAATGACAGGAGAACTATTATAGAAACCTCCTGAGATTTATAAAAATGAGAAACAAGCCCAGTGCTGGCACCCAGTTCCTTAGTTGTTTGCCTGGCTCCCTCTCTGTCTGAAGCCCAACACAACTGTGGGGGTGAATGGGAAGACCTATTGGGCCAGAAAGTCCCCACTGATCCTTCAGGAAAGTCAAGAGCTAAGTTGCTTTCCTCGTCACAAAAAGTACACTCCCCACCCAGGCAGAGCGGCCAGTGTTTGCAATCTTGAAACTTGGGAGGCTGAGACAGAAGAACTGTGTTTCCGACAAACTTGGGTTACATAATGAGTTCCAGGCCAACATGGGCTATAAAAATGAAATCTTATTTCAAAGCAAGCAAGCAAGCAAGCAAGCAAGCAAGCAAGCAAACAAACAAACAGCACAGTTTTGAAGTTTTGGGACAGCTAATCCCTGACTTCAAAAGTCACTGATGCTTGGTATCTTAGAAATGGCTGTTACTGACTCCCGCAGACCCTGCCGTCTTGCTGAGGGATAATGGAAATGTGGACTTGCCCTGACCTATGGGCTCACCATTTAATGACAGTGAGCACCATGCCTTGTGCCTTCACTTCCTCCACAGCAGCCTTGGGGTCTTCCTGTGTCATGGGTTTGGGGGGAGGTTATGGCGGCTGATCCCTCCCTTCCTTCAGAAAGCATCCATCCATATATGCCTTCCCTTCTACCTGGCCCAGTGCATATGTGAAGGTCCCTGGTGGGTGGCACAGGTGCCAGCAGACATGAGTAGTGACCTTGGTAAGCTTTCCATGGATACTATGGACCTAGTTGAGCTGAGCAGTTGGACAGTCTTTTTTTTCTGTCTTCTTGTTCCTTCGTAAGTAGAACACCAGAGGGCAGGAAGGATGGAGGAATGCCTTAGTGCAGCTGGAAGGAGAAATCAGATGTCCCTCTGATTTTAGTATCAGACAAGGGGTCTTTGTATCTTATATACCATTCTATGCCTCCAAGGAGCCTTGTGCCCAGTTTGTAGGTACTGAGTGGGAACAGGATTGACACCAAGGACACAGGAAATCCCCTCCTATCTGAGTTCTGTTCCCAGAAACCCTGTGTCCATAACACTCCAGAATCAAATAAATGCACAAAAATGAAAATTTTTCTTAAAATGGTGTCTTTTCTGCAGCCAGTATCTGTGGACAAACATGGGTAGCACTAGGGGAGCTGTGTTGGGGGACCCGGAGAGGACTAGAGGAGGGCTTAGGAAAGATGTGTTGTGTCTGGTATGTTAATTTGAAGGAGAACAGCTTTGAACTTGACCATCAGTTCTCTGTTCTGGGTGACGTCTTCCTGAAGAACACCTCTCCTTAGCCAGGTAGTGGTGGCACACATCTTTAATCCCAGCACTTGGGATGTGGAGGCAGGTGTATCTCTGTGAGTTTGAGGTCAGCCTGGTCTACAGAGCTAGTTTCAGGACAGGCACCAATGCTACACAGAGAAACCCTGTCTCAGAAAACAAAAACAAACAAAACAAAAAGAACACCTCTCCTCAAGGAGTTTCTATGTAGTACCTTGGTAAGTAACTTCATGGCAGAAAACAAAGACCACCTTGCCATCAGTTAAGGGGGTGTTCATGGAGTAGCCATATGGAAAAAGACAGGATGTAGAGAAATATGGTTATAGAAAAAATATACCAGCGAGTGGGAAAAAAGTAAGACAACCGCATACAATCTTCTCAGCCCTCTCCAGCCCCAACAGATGTCCTCCTGACGCAAGTGTGAAAGGCACTAACTTTCAGTACACAGCACAAGGCCAGGATGCACACAGAGCGGGTGTTTTTCTCTTTGCGGGACAGGAACCTTCTTCCAGCCACACCTGTTGAAAAAAAAAACACAGCATTTTTGTGCTTGACACAGTTGGCCATTGGGATTGGCCTTTTACTTCAGGATCTTCACTTACTTTGGAGAGCTGTGACCTATTTCCTCCTGACAGCAAATGGATCATCTTGGGTCCTAGAATGTGTTCTGAGTGGTTTGAGCATTCTATGTCCCATTACTCACAAGACTGAATTTGGTGTAAGCCCAGGTACCCAAAGGCCTCACTCACACTTTCTTTCTTTGAAGAACCAAGTAGGGTGGCTACTCACAAACAAGGTAGCTCAGAAACTGGAGCTAACAAAGGAGGAGGCAAGTGTGCATCTGAGTTCCCATCACTGGGCCACTCATGGACAATCATTCAACTTAACGTCTGCGAATGTTTGAGGCAGCACGACCCCTCCTGGCTCTTGGATCTGTGAATCTTTTATCTCACCAAGGCAGAGTGGCCTGAAGCAGCAAGCCAAGTCTATAGTTGGGAAGAGTGAGTCCAGTCCTCTTTACTAGTGCCTGACCCATACACTATGTTCTCCCTAGCTGAAGTTCAGAGGAATCTAGGTGAAAAGCCGAGGGCATGAGACTTTAGGGACTGGATTCCCCTCCTGCACCTCTTGCTGCATCTAAGGTCAAGAAGTCCACTCACCATGGCTTCAGAGTGGACAGGCCAGTCATGGATCATTGGGGAAGTTCTCACGGGTACCAGGTTTGTCTCATCATCCTGGACCTGGATCCTGAGGCGTTTAGGCAGAATTTATACATGAAAAGGAAGGGCTCTGTTAAGGGTGGGGTTGAGAAACTGGAGGGCTAACCTCTAGCACCTCAGAATTTGAGTTTATTAGAAACAGGCTCTTTACAGAAGTCATGAGGCGTGGACAGAGCCACAGTTACGAAGCAGCAGATCCTGGCTTACTCTTGTCAAACTCCCCAAAGGTTTTCTTCATGTGGAATGAATCTCTCGTTTCCGGCAGGCCCAGTGTGAAGTGGTGGCCAGTCCTGCCAGAGTAGCCTGTGGATGCAACAACTCAGGCAGGAACTACGGTTTTAGCAAGGTGTGCACAGCGAAGACAAGTGTGTGTGAGTCCAGACAGCAGGCACAGAATTCACATGTGCTGAAGCTCGAGCCAGGGACCCTGGGATAGTCCGCCTATCCATGTGGCTCAGAAGCCCCAGTGTGAGCCAGGTCTAGAGGCATATAGATCTGTACTTCTAGCTTCTTGGGAGGCTGAGGCAGGATGGTTGGACATTCAAGACCTGACAGGCTCCAGAATCAGTTCCAGGCCTGCCAGAACAGTTACTGAGTGCTTTTCTCAGAACAAATTTTCAAGGGGGATACAAGCCAAATGGCAGAGTGCTTGTGCAGCAAACACTGAGCTTAATCCGTAGGGGAAGAGCCCAGCCACCAGCGGCAGCTCTGTTCTTGTTGATGGGTCAGAGCTCTGTCTTGGCAAGTCTTGGCAAACGTCGTTTTTCAGTCCACACCTGTGCCCATGAACTTGAAGGGTTCAGCACTTGTAGAAGGCGAAGGGAGAAGGTCTGGAGCCAACATCTGGCTCCCAGCCATCTGGTTAACTCCTGCAAGCTTCTGTTCTCTTTCATCCTGCATGTGATGAGAAATTTAATATAAATTTAAATATGAATATAAGCTAATGTCAGTACTAAGTAGACAGTGACATTGCATATATGAATTTACACATCCTCAGCCCTGTTAAGATTTTTCCATTCATCTTCATGAAAGCAAGTAGGTAGGCAAATAGATATGAATACAGATATCTATATTAATATCTTTTAAAGTATATCTGTTCACTTTCATGAAGATTAAATTGGTAGTATATATTTTTAATTATATGTAAATTTAAATGTCATTCATATGTCAGCTATGAATATCATGTTTTTAAAAAATTTGTGTAAATCATCTATGTATAAATACATTGTTAAGATGTATAAATTACAATGTTAAGAAATTAATAAGTTGCTCTAGATGCCATGCAGAGTTATCATATAAACTCAGGATTCTCTGGCTCCAACTCCTGTAGATGTCACTTTACCTATAATCCATTTCCTTTGACTTAGCCAAGAAACTCTACAGAACGAGTTGTTTGGAACAGAGTATTAGGAGTTTAAACGAACGTATGAAAACTCACCTAACTCAGCTAAAAAGCTGCATCTGAAACACTTTTTAAATAAAGACAAAAAGGCAAGAACTGCATCTCAGCTGTGAACTGGGCAGCCTCAGTGGGATGGTGCCTGGGTGCCTGTGGTCCTGCCCAGGGACCGAGGACTGTGGGTGAGCAGCGAGAGGATGGGCTTGGGGAGAGACAAGGGGGTAGCGTAAGGCGCTGAGAATGAGGGAGCTACACTGGCAGTGGACAGGGGTGGGTGGTGGGCTCTGGATGGGTGCTAGGAAGGTTTTACAGCACTGCCGCACTTCCGGCTGTCTCCGGGCAACAACTGACTCCTCCATTGCTCACAGAACCTACTGAATTGCTCTTGTCAAGTTTTTCACCAAGTTTTTTGTTATCAAGTCCAGGGGGCCCTGGTCACCCTCACCTTGTCTTCTGTCACAGTCTTCTTCCCAAGCTGGTTCGATGTCACATGCACATGGGTTTTCACTTTCTCTGTGCCTTATTCTGTTGATGCAAGACACTACTTACTCATCCCCTACCACCAGATGATGTGGGTCTATGAGCGAGACATAACACGTTCAAAATTACCTGGAATACCTGCAGTACTTTCGTAAAGCGCAGTTCTTGCAATAAACTGGAGGTTGGGTCCACAGAAAGATCATCTCCAGTAGCACAAAAAACAAACAAACAAACAAACAAACAAACAAACAAAAAACCTAGATGAATAACTCAACAAAACACAAAAGACACATAACTGACTCTTGACACTCAGTACAAAAGCGGAACCGGTGCTGCACTGGCTGACCCCTACGAGTTGATGAGAATCAACTAGGGTCTTCATGGATTTGGGGGAACTCCATGTTAAACTGCTGTAGCTGAACAGGTTGGGAGAAAGTATGCGTAGCACCACAACCTTGTTTCTTCAGGAAAGTCAGTAAATCATTGGATCTGAAATAGAAGTGATTACAAGACCTATAAGAAGGGCAGGAAAGGCAGTAAAATCTAGGAAAATCAGGAGGTGTAATGGCTAAGAATTTTCCAAAATAAAAGACACCTAGCTGTAAATTTATGTCTGCTCAGAACAAAATAAGGAAATAAAGAGATAAAATGTACCTCAACATACCACAGTTAATATGGGGGTGAAGGGGGAAGTTCTGGAAAGCACCAGTGGAAAAAATTAATCTGATTGGGTTCATTTGATTTCTTGCTTATTAAAAATGAACAATTCTCAAAAGATGAACTGCAAATAACCAATAGAAAAAGGCATGAATAGACAGTGAACCTCACTAGCCCTCAGAGAAATGTCTGTCAAACTACACTGAGATTCCATCTTACCTCAGTCAAAATGATAATCATTAAAAAGACACATAATCAATACCGGCAGGGATGTGGACAAAACGGAACTCTCATTTACTACCACTGGGAATACAAACTAGTCCAACCTTTACAGAAGTCAAAATGGCAGTTTCTCAAAAAGCTAGAAATAGATCTTCCAGGTGACTAGGCTCTCCTGGCCCTTATCCAGAGGACTCCAAGTCCGCATACTGCAGACGCGCCCGTGTGTACTGCAGCGCTCCTCTCCTCATAGCTGTGCTGTGAACTCAAGCTGGGTGTCCGTCAGCTGAGCAGCAGAGAAGGGATGTGGCCTATGCACAGGGGATGGTTTTCAGCCATGGAGATGAGAGGAGCTGCATGGCTGTCAGGGAAACGGATGCAACTGGAGACAATCATACTAAGCTAATTAAGGCGTGCTAAGAAACACAAATGGTGTATGTTTGCTCGCATCTGTGGTTCCTGCTTAAGAGGAAAATTAAAACTGTCTGAGGGGACAAAGAGGGCTAAGGGGAGAGGAGAGGAAAGGGAAGAATGGGGAGGTGGAGGGATTGTGTTCAATATACACACTTGAGTAAAAACTTAAAAAACAAACAAACAGTTCAAGGCTAATATAAAACAGAGCAAAATATGAATGACAGCTGGATGCCCACAGAAGAAAAAGATGGCTTAGGAGCTGGGCTGTGTTGGCACATGCCTTTAATCCCAGCACTTGGGAGGCAGAGGCAGGCGGATCTGTGAGTTCGAGGTCAGCCTGGTCTACAAGAGCTAGTTCCAGGACAGGCTCCAAAGCTACAGAGAAATCCTGTCTCAAAAAAAAAAAAAAAAGCCAAGAAAAAAAAAACTGGAAATGATAGTATAAAGAGATGAGAAAAAAATTAGCTTAGAAGTTTACAGCTATCAGAAATAGATTTCAAAATCAAAATGCACTTCAAAACTCAAAAGCTAAGTAAAAATATTTCCGCTCAAAAAATCTGAAAGAATTCATCACCAGACTTGCCTAAGAAACAGTATCAACAGTAGAGGTAAAACTGTCTCACATGTTATGTGTACTGTGAATTCTAGTTGGTCTTCATAATAAAAACCCAGAGTCAGATATAGGGGTAAATGCTGAAAGAGCAGAGAGACAAAGGAGCCAGCCACAGCCTCTGCTTACCTCGCCAACTCCTCAGCCTGACAGAAGGGCCTGAACTCTGTCTCCACCCAGTCCCGTCATTTCCTGTTTCCTCCTCCTGGGTGCTGGGATTAAAGGTGTGTGCCACCACTGCCTGGCCTCTATGGCTAGCTAGTGGCTACCTCTGCACTCTGATCTCCAGACAAGCTTTGTTTGTTAGAGCACAAGCAAAATATCACCACACATATGGAAAGAATATAAAGAGAAGAGATGCATAATATAAAATACAGGCTTGTGATTGGATAAAAGTGAAACTACAAAATAAGATTATAAAAAAATAAAATGAATGGTAAGATAATGCAGGTTAGGTAATTTGAGTATGAGTAAAATAAAAGCAAGTTAAATTACTGGCAAATAAGTAAAATTCACCCTTTCTATGTGAGTCAGAGGTTTGTATGTTTCAGTCTCTATGGTAACCACTAAAAATAGTGAAAGACTGTATTATAAAAAAAAACAGAAGAAAAACTAAATAATTTCAATTATTACTATAATATGAAACGGAAATAGGAAAATTTAAACATATTATTCATAAAAATTAGAA
Organism: Neodon shergylaensis; assembly: GCA_025134845.1. Lineage (NCBI taxonomy): Eukaryota > Metazoa > Chordata > Mammalia > Rodentia > Cricetidae > Neodon > Neodon shergylaensis. The sequence continues at coordinate 701,968 of JABTXL010012322.1, read as the reverse complement.
AAATAACAATAATGAATGTTAATGGTCTAGTTTATTTAAAAGACAAAACTTGCCATATTTAAAAGTCTATGTGCTAAAAATTTGGTGTGTACCATATGGAGTATAAAATATATCTTGATCATAACTTTATATAGTATATATTCCATCAGTTCTAGATAGTCTAAGTTTTAACTGAAACACCATAGTTTATAGAATAGAATAACATTTACTTTATCACAAAAATGGATTGGAAAGCATGTCTTAACCAGTATGCAAAAATTATTGACAGTAAGAAGGGAAAGATAAATAATGCTATATAATATAATTAGAAATTTGTCTATCAAAAATATCAGTAAATGTAGCAAAGTGGCTGCATTGGGAGTTTATATTCTATCTATGGTTTATCTATAAAGTTCTTGACTCACAATATGGAAATAACTCATATAAATAGAAACAACGGTTTTTAAGAGTGTAAGTCTTAAAAAGCATTTCATAAAAATGATAATTAAGTGCCTGGTGAACAATTTCATGAGTCATTAGGAAAGCATGAGGAAGGCCAGAAAAGGTTGAAAGAGATGAAATGAAGAAACCAAGAGTATCCTTTCTAGGTGCAACAGAAACACATACATGCCCTCTGGAAGATTCTCAAGGAGTGCTCCTGTAATGAACACATTTGTAATAACAAGAAGCAATGGAAGCCAAGCACCGCTCGCAGCAGAACAGATAACGGCAGAGCTGTGCCGTGAAGGGCCAGATGATGATGACAAAGACCTACTGCTACTGAGGCTGCAGACTAATACTAAGCACAAGCACAGGACGTAATGCTGCAGGCACAGTACTGCTCCCTCTACTTGGTAGGAGATGTGATAGCTGTGGGGGACCTCAGGGCTCTCTGAGTGGGTTTTGCTTATTTTGTTGGTGATTTTGCAGATATGATTGCTTTGTAAAATTTAATTAGCTAGATACTCATGATCTTTACATTTGCAAACATTATATTCCCCAATATAGTGCCAAAATAGAGAAAATAGGAGTTAAAGCATTTCATTTAAAACGGGCAAGCTACCTCCACACAGGTACATACACCCAGAAAGCACAAGCAAAGGTTCGGCCATCCGCAGCTTTGGGAACAGGGCTGGAATCCAGGGAGTGAGTCTCTGGTCTTCTAGGTCTCAGAGTTGAGCCTTGTCATCTAATGTCTCAGTTGGCTGGGAAGGTAAGCAGTACTTTTTCTTGTCTTACCAATAGCCTTGACTCACTGCCCAATTCCTTGTCTTTCTCATTGCTTTTCAGCTTCAGGAGAAGGAGGGCAGTGTCACCCCTTAGGAACTGTAGTCATTTGCTACAGCACCTCTGTCCCCAACAATGAAGTTCCAAACCTTTGAATAAAGTGCTTAAGCCAAACTGGGGAACTTAGGTTGAAATTAATCTTTCTAGGAGTCTAAAGAGATTGCTCAGGGCTTAAAAATGTGTACTGCTTTTGCAGCATCCACATCAGGTACCTCACAACTGCCTGTAACTCTAGTTCTAGAGGAACTGATGCCCTCTTGTGGCATCTATAGGCACCTGCACTCACATAGTGCACATAAACTCAAGCAAGCACACACACAAGCACAAATCAAAGATAAAAATACAAATCATTTTTTTTTGAATTGAAAATCCCACTAGTAACCTCTATTGAGTCTGGGAAGATGAGAGAAAGAAGGCTGGAGAGAGAGGCGGTTTGACAGGTCCACAGACGCAGCTTGAAATGATACATGCTGTAGTAAGTAGGACTGTCATTTATTTGTGTATTTTCCTTATATTATGGCTTTCTAGCACAGAGCACTGGGGACTGTTTGGGAGCATATTTCTGCCAGTCAGCTAAAGTGACATAGCAGAAAACTGCCTTCTAAGTACCCGACCTTATGCCCCTCAACAAAAGCTCTTCCAGCCTTAATTAGTGCAACCTCGTTTTTCTATGAATGGAGGTGATTGTAGAAGCAGGTGACTGCCCATGATGCAGAAAATAAGGAGTGTATGTGGGCCCAGTTCTAAACAAGTCATTTATATCACCCCTTCTGAGACGCAGGGAATGTTTTTGGAAGAGAGTTAGGAAGCATGCAAGAACCTGCCTGTAGGCTGATACAACTACATATTCATTAACACCTATCAAGTGTAGTTACCTACATGAGGCCCACACAAGACCATCTCACTCAATAACCAGCCAAGGAGAGGAGAGCAGGAGGGAAAAGAGAAGGGGGAGAGGGAAGAGGAGATGGGGAGAGGCTCACTGGACTTTAAACTCTCAGCTCTCTATAGATCCTTGTGGGGAGAACCATTGTGTGCCCTCTGCTGAGCTGTCCAGGCTCCAATGGATAGGTCAAAACTCACAGTCACACAGGTGGTCTTGGTTAATCTTGCCAGGTCACAAAACCAAATAGACATGAACACAGGTAAGGTTTGTGGAGAGCAGTGAGTGTGGACAAGGAAGTAGGAAGAAGAGACGTGAAGGTGACCAGTGTACAAGGCACACCCATAGAGATTCGTTAAAATAGTAACGACAGCAGAAATGTTTCTTTAAAGAAGGAGGGGGAGCTGGCAGTCTAGGCCCCCCTAGGGCCCCTCTTTCTCTTTCTTGTATGTTTGTGTTTCTTAGAAGGATGCTTTGGGAAGAGTTAAACTGCTTAGCAGAGCTTATCACAGCCTTAAAGGGAACCCATGGCCCTACTCAGATGGTTGATAATGATGCTAAGGGCCAAGGTCCCTCCCACAGAGTGCTGGGGCAACACTCAGAGCTGGCACCAATAACTCCAGGGATTTAAAACACATGGTGGAAAGGGTCAAGGCTACATCTTCATCCCAGCCAGAAACATTGCAAAATGCTTTTCCAATACTTGTGTTGACTGGAGAGAGTTCCCAGCCAAAGAGCTCCAAGTGTCTGTTGTCCTGGGTGGTCAGTGCTGTCACCCTCCGGTGGTCATGGCCATCACCTTCAGGTGGTCAATGCTATCGAACTCTAAGACAAACAGCTCCATGGCTGAGCTCCTCCAGGGATGGGTGGGGAAGGCACGCTTCCCCAGAGAGCTTTGTTCACCGCTCCCACAAGGACCCTGCTCTGACACTCTTGCTATCTCGCTAATGTGTTTCGGCCCAGATTCCGAACATCTGCCCAGCTGTGTGCTTTCCGTGACCTCTGGCTGCCAGTCAGATGGCAAAGTGAAAAGCTACGTGACCCTCAGATAAACAAAGCAAGATGGAGGCAATCACAAAACACAGGCAAATATTTACCATGAGAGCTGCATTTGAACTTTGCTCTTGTGTGGAGCTCCAAGTTTGCTAGCACAACCTGACCCCAGTAACCTTGCCCTCAGCTCAGTTTTTGAGATCACTCATGTTGCACAGGTTTCCCACAAGCCCCGTCTGGATCAACAAGCGTTCTTGTGACCCCAAAGCTTTGTCTTCGGGACTCCTCTACAAGAAGCCTAGAATGTCCCCTGGGAAAATTGGTAATAATTTTGCCTCTTCTGTTTTGGACAGCATGCATGTTGGTGCTTTAGTTCTGAAACCCATATTTTAGAAAGACGTGGCAAAGGAGAGTGAGTCAAAACATTTTAAATTTTGAGAGGCTCACACTATGTGTTGATATAAAATAATGTTTATTTCTTATGCACACCACAACTTGATTCATGCAGTGTGGTGCTGAAAAGTAGGTAGGATTATCATAAGAACTATCATCAGAAAGGAAGGGGAGGGGAGAGGGAGACAGGAAGAGAGTAGCAGACAAGGCAGAGGCAGGGAGTGGTTGGTGGGGAAGGAGACCAGGGAGTGGTTGGTGGGGGAGACAGGAAGCCCCAAGAATTAAAAAGAGGAGGAGCGCTTGTGATATATTAACCGTTTCTCATGGATTATCATTTGTGGTCACCCAACCTTAAAGGTTAGCAGTACTTTCCATACTTTTGGAGGGAAGGAGAGCTCAGATCTGGAGAGATTTGGTAACCACTCCACCAAACACAGCCAGGCTGATGTGTTTCATTTTCATCCTAAGGGGGACTTAGAGCCCCACCGTAGAGCCCCCGGTGGAGTTTTTAGTTTTGCTCTTAGCTTTTCAATGGTTTGCGTAGATGTAGAAATGACCCGTCTTTATTTTCTGACATACAACTTAAGGGCGGAGTGTTCAGTTAATACCTTATTGGGCTTCTGTGTGTTTAGACGGCTGGAAGGCTGTCACAGTCATGAGGCTGGTAACTGTTTACAGTGGGGTGGAAAGTCCAGGGCTGAGTCCTTGGCTTCTGTCCTGTGTCCTAGAAGATGAGGGAGTCACAGGCTCAATCAATCAGTATGGGGGGGGGAAGCCAGACGGGGAGGGAATTTGGGCTGTGAAGCTTGTTGCATTTGAGCTGATTGGAATCCCTGAATGGAGGGCTGGTGGGACCACGAGGTAGGCCAAGTGAACAGCATGCGGCCGCAGTAGCGGGTGCAGACGAAGCTGTGGGCGGGTGAAGAGTGCCCTCAAAGCAGAAAATGATGAAAATAGAGCTGGAGCCCAGCTACATGAAGAGTCACCTCATGAACAGATGTGGGGAGTGAGAAGACCGTGGTGCTGAAATCGAGAGAAGTCTGGACCTCAGCTCCAGCGGCCAGTTTCTCTTTCTCTGCCTGTGCTCCTGAGTAAGGCATATTAGAGTCTCAATGAGAAATTCTAAATTGGAGTAGATCTGAAAAGTACCAAGGGACTCTCCATAAGACCCTAATACAACACGCTGCTATGTTGTCTCCATTCCCTGAAGTCTATGGCCAGGTCACCCCAAACAGGAAGGCCATTCCTCTTAAACAGAGACTCTGGGGGACCTCAGATTTCTGTTTCCTCTCCAAGTTCCCCCAAGGCCACCAGCTCTGATTTTCTCAATGACTTAGGTCACTTTCCTTTAAGGAAAATTGAATAAGTAGAACCAAGCAAAACAGCAGACAAAAGGCCCATTGAGATCGTCAGGAACATTAATGGAAGTAATTACCGGGTGGTCATCTGTTTGGGACACTTTTCACCACCTATGTCATTTCCACAAGAGCCTGGGAGGTGAAGGTTCCCACTTTCCCGAGGTAGGCCAAGGTCGTGGTGCCAGTTAAAGGAGTCAGAATCCACCTGCAGCCTCCCGCCGTAGAGGCCTACCCTTCCTCTTCACTGCGCTGCCTCCAGCTCTGCGTGAATCCTAAGCAGAGATTCTGGCACTGATGTGTGCTGATGTGTCTCTACACACACATTCTATCTTTAAGCTGGGTCTACTAATGTGGACTGGGCACAGTGGAGAATGCAGGCAGATGATGAGCTAAGTATGCAAATGATTTCAGATTGTGGTAAATTCTTTGGAGAAAACCAGGCGAAGAAGTATAGAAAGTGACCAGGTCTAGAGTCCATCTACGATTAGAGTAGAAGGCCCCTGACTACTCTGGGCTGCATGCATTGCCTGCCACAGACTTGTTAATGCCCTGGCTGACCTGGTGTGTAGGCAGAGGTGTGGTATGCTATCTAAAGACCTGGAGTGTTCTCATATTTACCACAGGGATGAGCAGATTTCGTTTCTGTGGCCAGGTAAACACTGCTGCAGCAGAGGGAACTGACTTGTACCATGGAGGATGTAGATGTGCTGTATATAACAATGGCATGTGTTGATGGCAGTGGCTTCCCAGCTCCCATGTCAAGGACACCTTCCAATCTTCTCAGATATGCGGTACTGCCTAGAACAGGGACAACAATTTGGTAGGTCTGGAGACTAAAAAGATCCAGTGCAACATAGTAAAAGAAAGCAGAGGGGGGTGGAGGGAGGGGGAAAGGAGAGGGATTGAGGGAGAGAGAGAAAGAGACAGAAAGAGATTCATTAACGTGGAGGAGCTACAGATGGTATGGATCCAACTGCCAAACTGAATGAGACTTGGGAGACAGAGGTCTCATGGCGTAGACCAGCTAGGGAAGAGGAGAGTTCAGGAATTCCTTCAGATTTTAATCTCCCCGAGGAACTCAGTGAAAATGGCTTCTTCCTTCTGAGGCGCATGAAAGGCAAATGAAAGAGGAGAAAAGGCAGGAAAGGAAAGGGAGGGAAAAGGAGACAGGGAGAGAATAGAAGAGAGGAAGGGGAAGAAACAGGAAAAGGAAGGAAAGGCAAAGAAAGGGAGGGGAACAGATGTGAAAAGAAGCAGCAAAAAGATGAGAAAAAGGAAGAAACTCAAACGAGGTCAAAAGGAAACAGTAGAGGGGAGAGAGAAGCAGAGGAAGAAGAATGGACGGATTTCCCGCAGGACTGCGAATGCCTGGGTTGGGAGAAATGGACGGAGTCCTGAAGATTAAAGTGAATCTTGGCGGGTGGGGGGGAGGGATGGCAGCCACCCGCAGGAGAGACTCAGGTCTGCTGATGAGGAGAATGGGGTCTTAGAGACTTGGGGCCAATGGGAGACTCAAGCAGAGGCTTCTCTGAGTGTGAGTCTCCAGGCTCGGTAGTTCTAGAAAACCCATCATTTCCTGGGGCTAGAAACCTTCCTGACAGGCTAGGCACCCTAGCCCACCTACCCCAGCACATTCATTTATGTGAATGTACGGGACACGGGTCAGGTAGGATTTGAGGATTTATCAAGGGCAAAGACTACTCATCCTCTTCAAAGAGCCAAGCCTGGAGAAGCCGCCTTTGGTTCAGAAAGAGCTGTTTTTTTCTCAGATAGCTGTGCCTGCCACCTAAGAGTGGGGTTCCCAGGGCTTGAGATCTAAGACTATTGCAGTCAGAGGCAGTGAGCGGACTCTCAGGGCTGCCTGACTGTGGGAAAGACACTGCCTGGCTTTGGGAGAGGGATGACAGAGATCAGTGACAGTGCTACAGGTATCCATGTGCCTGAGCTCCAAATCACAAGGACCACCTGGTAGAAGCGAGTCCAGTACCTCCTGTGGACACTGAGGACCCTGCTTATTGGAGTGTGCTAACATAAGCAAAGTGTCTAGCCCTGGGGGTGCCCCCACCCCACTCAGCTTCACTCTCAGTGGGACTCCAGCAAGGCCTTGCCTCCATTGCCCTCCAGAGCTGGACTCACAGCTTTCTCAGGGAGGCATTCTTGGAAAAATGTCCCTGTCTGTACCCGACATGAGAGATGATCAGAAATGGAAAATGCTAGATGCCCTTGTATGCCGTCCCCTGGAAGTTCAGATGCAAGGTCCCTCCCCCTTCCTGTTTCCCTGCATCTGACATCTCCCCTTAAACCCTTTCTTCTATCCTCCCTGGGGTCCTACAGCAGTTTAGATGTCTCAGTGCCTCCTGCATGCCGACAGGGATGCCCTTGGGCATCAGACCTTCCCAGGCATTCTTCAGTGGCATGCTGGCCCTGTCTTTCATGGGCTGCTTGTCTTGAGAGAAGCATTCCTCAAGCCACAGTGGGTGTCTGCATATACTTCCTACTGGCTTTCTCCAGGACCCTCTGAGTGAGGACCTGGAGATCAGTTGTTCTCACTGATGCGGGTCCCTCCCACTTCTCTGTGCTGGGCCCATCAGCATGCCTCTGAAGCCTGAGCCGATTCTCCCAGATCATTCATTTAATACTGAGCTCTTGTTGTCCTTCTAAAGTAGGACCTGCTTAAGACTCGGGGCTAATGTTAGCATCTTTCAATCATCTGTTGACTACTCAAAGCATGCATCTATGGCACCTAAAGGAATCTGACAATGCCGGCATAAAGGAAGCGCCATGCCCTAGTAACGTTTCTAGTGAAGGAACTGGAGTTCCATCTTGGGACACTGGGACTATCTGTAGCAGAAAGAAAAACAGCACAGATGAGAACAGACGTTAATAAAGCAGAGAAAAAGTTCCCTAGAGAGGGTAAGCAGAAGTGAAGTTGTTTTGAGAGAGACTAAGAAAAATGACGGCCAGCAGCAGGGCTGACCGAGGGATCGCTGAGCCCTCTTAATGCTGCTTCATTCAAACGCCATCCAGATGTAGGGCTTAGTTTATCAAAACAGCCCCGAAATCCCTGAAAGACATTCCACCCAGAGGAACCTGCTGGTTCCTTAACATTTGCTTAGCTCTCCTCTGCTGGCTTCTCCTCCCAATGTCCAAGAACTCAGGCTCCTAAATCCAGTGTACAGGAGGAGGGAGAGAGGGAAGGGGAGGATATGGAGGAGTGGAAGGAGGGGATGGAAGAGAAGAGGGAGGAGACAGATGGGAAGAAACATAGCAGGATGGGAGGGGGGCAGGCAGGGCTTGAGGACATGTTAAGACTACCTACCCTTAATGGCTTCAAAGATCTCAAGTGACTTGAAAGGCAGAGCTCCATTCTCAAGTCCTTAAATGACTTCGGGTCACAAGAGAGGAGACTGTAAATGTTTCACAAGGGCAACAGGCATGATACAAGACTGTTCTCAGAAGCCAAGGATATTCAGGGATCCTGCTAACAGAAAGGGGAATGGGGCAGCACAGTACACAAACCCGTTCCCTTCTCTTTCATATTTTTATTTTTACTTTTTAATGTTTTGAAAGATTTTTAATGTGTGTATGCATATATATTTGTATATATGTGTGTGTACACACACATAATTGCAAATATAATATATACATGTATATAATATATTTGCATACTTGTATTTATATATTCATATTATATTTATTTATATATCATATGTATACATTCATATAATATATGTGAACTGTATATATTTGTGTGTGTTCATGTGTGTAAAGGTGCACAGGCATTCACACATGTGTAGAGGACAGGGGACAGTCAGGTGAGTCACTGCCACCTTACTTTATGAGACAGTCACTCACTGTCTCAGCTACACAGGCTGGCCAGCAAGCTTCAAGGGCCCTCCTGTCTCTTTCTGCCTTCCTTGTGCTGGACTGGAGGCACACGCTGATTGCTGTACCTGCCTTTTTTTCTTTTAAACATGTCTATAGAGATTAAACTGAAGTTCTCAGTCTTCCATAACGCTTGACTGATGGAGCTGTCTTTCCAGCCTGTGTTTTCAAAGTCTTGATGGCAGTAAAACATACATAACATGGAACTTATTATCTTGTTTTTTCTTTAAAATATTTATCTATCTACCTGTCTATCTGTCTGTCTATCTATCTATTGTGCTTGTGTGCATGAGTGTGTGTGTGCGTGTGCAAGTCAGAGGACTATTTTGTGGAATCACTTTTATCCTTCCAGCTTTATGTGAGTTCTAAGATTAAACTCATGTGGGCAAACATAGTATTGCAAGTGCCTTTACCTGCTCAATCATCTTGCTACCACCCATCCCCTTAGTTTTTGGTAAATATACAGTTTAGTGGTGTCACATATATTTACACTGATGGACAGCCAATCTCCAAAACATTCTTACCTGGAAAGTAAAATTCTTTGTCTTTTAAATCACCCTCCATCCTCCCTCCTCTGCCCACCCAGCTACCATGCTACTTTCTGTTTCTGCTTCTTTAGTGATTGTAATTACCTCAAGTGGATAGATTCACAATCTCAGTCTCTCTCTCTTCCCCCCTCTCCCTTTTCTTCTCCTACCTTTCCCCCTCACTCTCTCTCCCCTGCCTCACACGCCCCTGTGTGTGTGTGTGTGTGTGTGTGTGTGTGTGTCTGTCTGTCTGTCTGTCTGTCAGTCTTTATCTGGCATTGTGTCCTCAAGGTTATTATGATGATTATTGATTGATAAACATTATCACATTCTCAATTTCACATTCTCCATTGAAACACTGACAACTTAAAGCTATGTAAGTAATTTTCTATCATTCTATTGCTAAGTGATCAGAATTGAGGAAGGGTTTTCACACTGCTTTCTCCTTCTTCCTCCCCCTCTGCCTTTTTCTCTTTGCCTTTTTCTTTCTGAGGTGTTTGCACTGGGTTCCCTGTATTCTGAGAACTCACAGATTTTAAGTTTAGGTACTATTTGGTATAACCCAAGTATTTCGAAGCTCTAAGCATCTAATCTGGCAGCCACTCAGAACCAGCAGGCCAAAGCTTCTGGGCCTGGTATGCTGGACCACAGTGTAATGCAGAACTTAGTCTATGAATAATTTTATTTGTTCGGGAACTGAAATTTAGGTCTGTGCTATTTTATATCTAGGTAATCCTTAACTTTCTCATGGATTGTATAATGTTTTATTTGAAAATGTGTTGTTTCAAAGGATAAACCAGAGAACAATACAGACAGCATATGCATAGATGGTTGGCTGTGATGACTGAGCATACATTTATATGTCTCTGAGGCCATAATCTAAACCATAACAAGTCCCAAGTCTGGGAACTGAGGATATGTTTAAATCTTTATATCCTTTTACATGACTTTCAAGGGTAACTCCATATTTTTTGTTGTGTTATTTTTCAAAAAGTACCTTTATTCATTAACAGTAATACAATTTAGAATCATAAAAACATGAAAAATAAAAACAAGCATGTTTCCCATTGTTTTCAAATTCTGGCATGTTATTCTTTGAGATTCAAGGACAATAAATCAACATTTCTAGGTATTTTCAGATTATTTTAACTTACGATATTTTACACATATTTCTAGCAATCTTCTCACTCTATAATTTGAAGAGCAAAACTTCTTGTTTAAAGAATAAAATGGGGGCTGGAGAGATGGCTCAGCGGTTAAGAGCACTGCCTGCTCTTCCAAAGGTCCTGAGTTCAATTCCCGGCAACCACATGGTGGCTCACAACCATCTGTAATGAGGTCTGGTGCCCTCTTCTGGACTGCAGACATACACACAGACAGAATATTGTATACATAATAAATAATAAAAAAAATTAAAATAAATAAAATAAAGAATAAGATGTCTTAAGTTTAGTGGTATTATGAAGAGCTCCGTCCTCCTGGGATAGTCAGTGAAAGCAGATCTTCTAGGAAGGTCACGGGCCCTCCTGGAGTCACGTGTGGACACTGCCTATTTAAGGGTGTGTTTTGCACCAAGAGCATGTTCTGTGAGAGAACACACAAGGCACTCACATGGAGCATATGGTATAGGTGAACCCATTAGCAGGCATCTTCTCCTCCTCTCTGTTCTCCTCGGCCCGCGTGTACATTAGTTTATATTAACGCATGTACACATTATAGGCTGAGGGCCGCATACGAGCAAGAGCAGGTGAGGACTCTCTGTTTTCCGAGACTGGATGTCCCTGCTGAATTTTATACATTCTAATTCCATTCATTTTCCTACAAATTTTGTGATTTCATTTTTATTTTAAAAACTTTACTTATTTACCTATTTATTTTAATTAAATACAATTTCTTTATTGAATCTTTGGGAATTTCACATCGTGCACCCTAATTCCACTCACTTCCCAGTCCCTCCATGTCCTCTCCTTACCCCTGCAGTGTCCTACAAAAGAAAATTTAAAAAAATCAAACCAATCCAGACCAAAAAAATTAAAACAAAACAACAACAACAACAACAAAACAAAAAGCCTTCTTTGCTCCTCCATCTTTCCCGCTTCTCCAACCCCTCTTCATTTGTCCTGGTGGCACTGGAAGCCGCAGTGAGTCACACAGTGTACCCTTCTGTCCCACCTGCCTTACTTGCTAATGTCTATTGCAGTGAGTCACTGGTCTGGTTCAAGGCACACCATCATCACCGGATCCTCGCTGAAACTCCTCCCAGTTATCCTGCGACCACCCAGAGTCATGAAGATTCTGTGGGCATTGTTTCTCAGGACCAGTCTCTTCGGGAGCTGCAGCAGGTCCTAGGAGGGGTAGATGTTAAGGTGGACCAACCCCATACCCAACTGTGGGCCTGAGTGGTAGCCGAGTTGGTCAGTCCCGGTCACAGAAGTCACCCCTCTCAGGTGAGGGATGGAGCCAACTCCCCTGCGCCCCTTGTCCTTGGCGAGGGGTGGACAGGTAGCTCTCTCTTGAAAGTCTGGACCAGCTCTTTTGCTGCAGTGTCCAGCGAGGGACAGGGCCAGCTATCTCAGGACCAGCAAAGGGAAGGGACAGGCTCAGCATGGCCTTCTGATTTCATCCTGCATGTTTCCAATGGCCCTCTGAGGTGACATAGGCCAACAGACATTAACAGACCACAGCTTTGATAGGACCACAGACCCAGACATGATCGTTGGCAGCAGCCTGGGTCAAGATGCTGCCGTGGCACAAGGTGGCAGTGCAGGCCACCCAGACTACCATGACCCTGGCCATAGCGCAACCCTAGACACCAAGATAGCCCTAGGTGGTGGCCCAGACCCATGCCCCTCGTGACAACAGGAGCCATGGACATCAACACAGACCCTGGCTACTATAGGGTCACAGACCCAGACATCGCCTTCAGCTTCAATCATGGCCTGGATGTCACCATGGCACCAGATAGCTGTATGTGCCGCTTAGGTCTGTATGGCCCCTGGTACAGCATGGCCCTTGGGCACTCACATGGTCCCAGGTAGCCGATCAGAACAAACCCTGGGCAACCATACAGCTGTTGATTGCAACAGGAGCCACAGAGGTCAACTTGGACCCTGGCTGCTGTAGGGCCATGGACCTAGATATGACCCTTGACAGAAGTTCGGGTCTGCATGACACCATAGCCCCTGATGGCAGCACAGGCCACCCAGACTGCCATGGCTCCAGCAGCAGCATGACTCTTGGACACCTACATGGCCATGAGTGTCAGTCCATACACTGGGTATCCTTGCATCCTTTGGTAGCCATACGGGCCAAGGATGGTGACACAGCTCCTGGCTGTGGTAGGACCATGGACCCAGACATAGCCCTTGGCAGCAGCCCAGGCTTGGACGTCATCCTGGCCCGGTGGGCAAGGTCTCCCACCTCAGCCACACTCTTCACCACCTTCACTCTGTTCTGGCTCTTTCCACATGAACCATGCCACTTTCCTTTCTCTCCCATTTCTCCTCCACATACTTGCTCATCATAATGGGACCCACTTGTTGGGCTCCACAAGCTCTGGGCTGGCTTGGGGATGGCTTGCACCTGCCTGCACATCAGACGGGCTGTGAATGTCTCCTGCCAGCCTGGTCTTGAGGACCCAGATTGGCCTGTGGGGAGTTCACACCCACCTGAGCCATCTGGCATCAGACAGGACGTGGATGATTTAATTTTTCTTTAGGGCTGAATACTATTCCATTTTTAATATGTGCCAGATTTTCATTATCCATTCGCCTGTTGATAGGTAAGTAGGCTGATTCCAATTCTTTGCTACAGTGAATAAAGCAATAGTAGGCATGAGGGTGTAACTATCTCTGCAGATGAGTTGAGTATGGAGTTCTCTGGGTTTATGCTCAAGAGTGGAATAGATATGTCATATGGGGGCTCTGTGATGTGGGATTCCCCTTTGTATGCTGTGAATAGCATTGATTAATAAAGGATTGTCTTGGGCTTGCACAGGGCAAAATAGAGGTAGGTGGGGAAAACTACAACTGAATGCTGGGAGAAAGAAGGCAGAGTCGAGAGATGCCGTGCAACCCACTGGAGACAGACACCTGAACTTTATCCAGTAAACCACAGCCTCCTGGCAATATACAGATTAATGGAGATGGGTTAATTTAAGATATGAGTTAGCCAGAAATACACTTAAGCTATTGGCCAAACAGTATTGCAAATAATATGGTTTCTGTGTGATTATTTCAGGCTGAGCAGCTGGGAACAAACAGGTGGCCTCCTATTACAGTTCTGTTTTTAATTTATGAAGAGCCTCCAAACTGATTTCCATACTATATTAATTTGTACTACACCAGCAGCGAACAAAGATTTCCTTCTCCCTGCTTTCTCAACAGCTTCTGTTGGCAGATTTCTTGGGTAGCCATTCTGAACAGGGTGAGACTTTTGTTGTTAATTTTTTAAACTTGATTTTAGTATTAGAATAATAGTGACTTCGCTGATTGGTCTTGTAGTGTTCCTTCACACTGTGTGCTATGGAACGAGTTAAGAATTAGGAGCTCGTCCATGAAAATTTGATAGAATTCAGTGTAGACTCCATCCAGTCCTGAACTTTTCTTTGAAGGAAGAACTTTGACTACAGCTTCACTCTCATGACATAGAATAGGTCTCTTTCGGTTGCTTAGAGCTCCTGGTTTTAATTTTGGTAGATGATATACACATAGAAGTTCTTTGGCTTCCTCTAGTTTTTCTTGCACTTTAGAGGATAAGTTTAAAAATTAACCTTTAGCAATGGTCTGTGTTCATTGGGATCCCTGTAATGACATCCTTTGACCTCCAGCTTTGTTCATTAGTGTCTTCTCCCTCTTTTTCATCTGATGGTCTAGGGGTTAATTTTTTTCAGAGCCCAACTCTTGGGTTGGTTTTGTGTATTGTTCTATCTGTCTCTCTATATCCAGTCTTCATTATTTCATGCCATATATTGGAATTCCGACTGGCTACTTGTTTTTTTTTTTTTTTTCAGGAATCTTTAAATGCATCATTAGGTTATTTATTTGCTATCTCTGAGATATTTTAGATTTATTTATTTTTATCTTATGTATATGGACATTTTGCCTGCATTTATCTGTACACCCACGGAAGCCAGAAGAGGAAGTGTGGTCCCTGTAATGAGAGTTACAAGTGGTTGTGAGCTGCCATGTGGGTGATGGAAATTAAATCTGGAAGAGCAGTCAGTGCTCTTAACCACTGAGCCATCTCTCTAGGACCTCTCAGAAATTTTACTGTGAGTACTTATTGTTATAACTCTTTCTCTTAGGACTGCCTTGGCAGAATCCCAGTGGTTCTGACAGGCTGTACGCTCATTCTCATTTGCCTCTAGGGATCTTTTAATTTCCACTCTGATTTCCTGGATGACCTACTAAACAATTCAAAAATGTATTGTTTAGTCTACAAGTATTTATGTGGTTTCTGTAATCATTCTTGTTAATTTCTACTTTTATTAAATTGTGATATGATGACTGGAATTTCTACAAATTTATTGAATCCGTTGAGACACTTGTGTCCTTTGATATTATTATCAACTCTGGAGAAGTTGACATGTAAAGTTGAGAGGAAAAAAATGTGTATTCCCTATCTGTTGGGTAGAGTATTCTGTATATAATTTAAGTTCAGTTGATCCATTGTCTGTTTTAGCTCTGAAATTTTATTGCTTGTTTTAAGTTTGGAAGATCTATCTAAACATTAAAGTAGAGTACTTAAGTCATCACTATTATTGTATAGGATTTATGTGGCTGTGTAGTGTTTGTTTTATGAAATTAGCAGCTCCAACATTCAGTGCATAAAAGTTGTAGACATATGTTATGTTGAAGACATAACATGACAATTGTTATGTCTTTTTGATGAATTTCTACTTTTTAAATATGAGTATTCTGCCCAACAGTTAGGGAATACACTTGTTTTTCTCAGCCTCACACATCCCTTTTATCTCTTCTAACTACTTTTGATTTGAAACTTACTTTATCTGATATAAAAATAGTTATACCTGCTTGTTTACAGTATCAATTTTCTTGGTAGTTTGTTTTCCATTCTTTGATATGGAGGGTGTGTGTGTATGTATGTGTTTATCCTTTTTTGTTTAAGTGTGTTTCTTGCTGACAACAGATAGTTTGTTCTAGTTTTTTAATCCAATCTATTAGTCCACATCTTTTTAGTGCTAAGTTGAGATCGTTTACATTTAAATTTATTATGGAGATGGATTTGCTACTTTCTATAAATTTCTTTGATGCTGTTCTATTTGGTATTTCTTTTTCCTTTCCCATATTAGATTTTAGGGTTCACCGATTTACTGCCTTGTTTATAGATGTTTCTTTCCTGGGTCTAGTTTGATTATGGGTTTATGGAGTGTACACTTTCAGGTATCCTGGTGAAGGAGGCTATCTTTCTTCCTCCTCCTTATAAAGAATTCCATTAAGGATTTTCTTCAGAGTTTGCTCGGTTGTTGCGAATTAAATTAATTTGTGTCTATTTTAAAGCCTTTAAATTTTGTGCAATTTTGAAAGATACTTTTCCTGAGTATAGCATTCTTGGTTCTTAGTTATTTACTTTCAGAGGTTGGAATATTTTATTTCATATTTTTCTGGCTTTTATGCCTGTTGATAAAAAATTTGAGGTAATTCTAGTACTTCTGTTTTGATGGAGGTGGGTCTTGTATCTTATCTGTTGCTTTCATTGGTTAACTAATAAAGAAAATTGCTTGGCCTGATAGGACAGAAAATTAGGTAGGTGGAGTAAACAGAACAGAATGCTGGGATGTAGTAATAGTAAGAGAGGTGGGGCTGCATCCCCAGCACCCCAGCCGCCTGCTAGCATATGCCCGAAATAACAACACACAAACTGTATTCATTTAAACACTGCTTGGCCCATTTCTATCTAGCCTCTTCTAAGCTAATTCTCACATATTAGTTTAGCCCATTTCTAATCATCTGTGTAGCACCGCTAGGTGCGCTTACCCGGAAGACTCTAGCCTACGTCCATCCTGGGTCGGAGCTTCAACGCGTGTCTGTCTGCCTCAGAGAGCAGAGCTATCTCGTCTGCCAGGGAGAGCCGAGCATGGCTTCTCTGCTCCAGAGAGCAGAGCTGTCGAGTCTGAGCTCACTTCCTCTTCCTCCCGACATTCATTCTGTTTACTCCTCCCACCTATGTTTTAACCTATGAGGGCCAAGCAGTTCCTTTATTACTTAACCAATGAAATCAGCAGATTGATATATGACACTCCCACATCACTGGGAGAAAGGAGCCGAGTCAGGCAGTCGCCATGATTCTCCCACTCCAGACAGACGCAGGTTAAGATCTCCCCTGGTAAGTCACCTCGTGGGCTACACAGATTATTAGAAATGGGTTAGATCAATATGTAAGAGCTAGCCAATAAGACGCTAGAGCTAATGGGCCAAGCAGTGTTTAAAAGAATACAGTTTCCCTGTAATTATTTCGGGTATAAAGTTAGCAGTGTGGGCGGCCGGGTGATAGGAACGTAGCCCACCGCTCCTTTTACTACACTGTTTTTTTTTTTTATGTGAGCTGATATTTTATTCTTGTTTCTCTTTTAGGATTGTTTATTTTGTATTTTTTTCATTCTGCTATGACATGTAATAGAGTTTATTCTCTGATCACATCTGTTTGAACTTCTGTATACCTCTTGTGTTTGGATATATAATTCTTCTATGTTCTGGAAGTTTTCTGTTATACTTTCATGGAATTATCTGCTTCATTTGTTTTTATCTCTGCTTCTACTTCAATTACTTACTCTTGGGGTTGGCCTCTTGAATGTATTCCAAACTCCACGGAAATATCATCCATGCTTCTAATTTTCTTGTATAGGCCTGTTTGTATTCTTGTCTTGATTCTGTGTGATCCTGTCTCTTAATGATGATTTTAATGTGTTTTTTTTTTATTTAAAGTACCATTTCTTCTATTTCAAGTATCTCTGGTTCTCTTTCAGCATTTCTGACTCTGTGCTGCACTGTCCCTTTGTGTTTTCTCCAATTTGCCCGCCATTCCATTCATCTTGAAGACTGTTATGTGAGGGACTTAGACAGATTCCCTTGACTTGAGCACCTGTTTTTTTGACTCTTCTATATGACCATTATTTCTCTTTAAAACTAAGATTCTAAATTATTTCTCAGAAATTTCACTTATCTCTGTAGTTTGGAATTCTTATACAGGGGAGCCAGTTGGTTGAGGTGTGTCACAGGTGGGGGTCATGCCATAATTGTGTCATAATCTCTCTTTGCTGTGTTGTATGCAACTGTTGGGGTGGATTTACTCATTCACAATATGCAGAAAGAATTGTTTTGCATATTTAAACCACTGAATTTATACCAGATGATATAAAATAGGCTTTATTATTTATTAAGATTCAAGATGTAATCAGGAATAGGCTTAGTCCCATATACATAACACACACCCAATTCCGTATGGGTCTGCCAGGTCCTCTAGCACAAGGTAATGCAGAAATTGATTATGATTGAAAATGTGCTAAAGGACTCAAAATTTCATTTAAAAGCATCATGTCAATAGCAAAAATTTAAAAAAAGTTTTCTATTACATAGCAACAAGCTAAGGATATTATAAGGAGATGTCCTATTTGTTTTTTATATAACCAAACACTGTTACATGCAGGGAGTAACTCAAAATGTACTCAGAAAAAAATAAAATCTGACAGATGGATGTATCCCACTTTGCAGAATGTGAAAAATTAAAATATGTACACTACATGGACACTTATTCAGGTTTTCAGTGGGCAACTGCTTTGAGCTCAAAAAAAGGTTGATTCAATAATCATGCTTTTATTAGAAGTTATGTCCATCATGGGTATACCTGCACAGACGAAGACAGATAATGGTCCAACATATGTCTCTAAAAAATAAAACTCTTTTTTGCTTATAATAATATAAATCATATTTCAGGTATACCAAACAATCTTACATGCCCATAGTATCCCACAGACTTTTCCATGAAGCAAGAAATCTAAAAGACTGGTTAGCCTCTATTGGCAGTTGATCAGTCATTTTCTTCTGTGTCCTGAAGAATGTCTGGCAGACTCTTTCATAAAGTGGGAATCCTGAAGGACTGTCTCACCTTCTTTAGACAACATCAGCAGTAATTTTTTTGTGGGTCCTGCATGTCCAGTTTATATAGCATAGCATTAAACAGTTCAGGCAAGAGTAGTTTCTTGCCCAAATGGCTACCTTGTCACATCGAAGGCAAATTCCATAATGAGTTCCTTTAATGCCCATCAGCCTCTCTGAAGTAATTGGTGTTGCCAGAAACAGACATTTCTCACTGTCAAGAAAAGTCTAAGTTTTTAAAATATTTTAAATGGCATATTTTGTAAATCTTTGAAAGATTTGAAGAATACCTATCCATCTGAAATATATCTCTGTACATGTAGAAAACCTAACTAACAAGACTACAAGTTTAACTATTATAGAGGACTACCTATTAACCCATATTTTTTAATCATACATTACATTTTTTAATGAGTTACATAAACACAATACTTTAATAAAGAGCAGAAATATACATATAACAAAACTGGCCTTAAATTTGCTTTAATAAACTCAGGTCCATAACAATGCAAAGATTCATCTTTATAGTATATCCCCCTTTAAATGTAAACAAACATTTATAAATAATCATTTAGGGAATTTGGGCATTGTTTTTTAGACTACTTTTTATTGGATAGGAACACTGTTAATTAGGTCTTTCATGTGGCATCCTGTGTGGTAGGTCCATCTTAGCTAGAAATCCTGAAGCTGTCATGGATGTTACACCATCTGGGCCATTGTGTTAGGGGGTCTTCTTTGATCAAACCATGTTAGCTGGTAAGGAATCCACAGCCTTCTATCCTCTGTGGAAACAAAAAGAACCTCTTTTTCCAAATAATGTATCCTTAGACCTAAATTGTGAAGTCAAGATACCTTTAAAATATCTATGTTGGTTTAGCTTAGCAGCCTCAGAATCAAATATCTTTCTGCAGTCAAAAAATTTAAAGAAAGCACAAAAATACACACAACCCAGACTCTCTGTGTATATTTTATCTTTGAGTGACTTATTTTTTTACTCCTTTAATATATGACTGTCTGTACTCTGTCTCTTTAAAGACTTTGTTGTATTTTTTCTATACTCTTCTCTCTCTCTCTCAAGCCTGTGTACATTTACCTAACACTGACCATTGAGAGGTCTTTTTCACCTGAATCTGTCTTTAATGCATGTGTACCAGGAACACCTTTTTTTTTAAATGCTAAGCAGGCATGTCTAGAACCAATTCTGCAGCCCTACCTGCTTGCTTTGCCCAGTCCCAACATGGCAGAGGCATGTTTACTGCCTCTGAGAGTCATGCACACCACCCTAGCTCCAGAGTCACAGCAGGTCTATGTTACCATTAAGCAATTTGTAACATGTTGCTCACAGACCCCATTTAAGTGCTCGGCTTCTTGAAAGAGCCAGAGCTGTTTGTGCAACTAGCGTCAATCAGGAAGCCCTCCCCTAAAGAAGCCACACAACCTTCACTGCCAATGCTGAGTCAGAAAGACCTCTCTTAAAGGAGCTGCAGTGTGCCTGTTCGCCATCAGTAAACAAAGCCCATCCAAGAAAAAAAATGTGCCTACCAAGAAGCTGTGTTAAACTCTGTTTTTTTTTGTGTCTTGAATTTCTTTTAAGCTCTCTCAGGTTTGATGTACATGTAGTCAGTCCCACATTGGACACCAATTTGTAGATGGAGATGACTGCTTGTTTGTTTTCAGTCACCAGACCCAAAATAATCACATAGAAGCTATATTAATTACAATATTGCTTGGATTATTAGCTCAAGCTTCTTATTAACTAACTCTTACATGTTAAGTTAGCCTATTCCTATTATTTTACATTTTACCACAAGGCTTGTGGTTTACTGGTAAGGTTCCAGGGCATCTGTCTCCATGGGCGCATACATAGTATACTTTGCTCTTCTATCTCTGCTTGGTATTCATACCTTGCTCTATTCACCCTCCAGCACCCTTGCCCCTCCAGCACCCCTGCCCCTCCAGCATCCCTGCCCCTCCAGCATCCTTGTCCCTGTTGCCCAACACATATGATCAAGTCTGACTTTTCTATGAGCAACTTGAATTTCCCCTTCAGGGCCTAAGATCTTCAGTTCAGCAAATTAGAACTCCATTGCTCATTTATTAATCAAAAAGTCAATTAGGCAGAAAACACATGAAAACAATATTTGGGTATTTATTTTATTTCATTTTTAAAAAATAAACATGAACATCTCACTAATGTTTTGACACAAAGCCACAGCCTCCTGCTGGGTTGTGGGTCCTTGTGGAGGTCTCCCAGTGTCTTTCTCACCGTACAGCACATCTCCACAAATCCCGCAGTTGGTTGATTTAGAAAAGACTTGGGATTCTGACTGTGGTCTTCAAATGGACTTCCATCACTTTGTTTCCTCAGTCTTTGATAGCTTCTCAAAAGCAATGCAGTGGTGTTTGATACTGGTCCACCTTCAGCATCTCTTCACACTAGAATTGAGTTTCATAAATATCAGGGGGGTTGGTACCCATACTTAATTAATTTTGATAAATCTACTTAACTTTAATAACTGACAAAAATCTCAGCTGTATGATGATTTGGGGGAAATGGATGATGACACTGGTGAACTTTTGTTTGTCTAAGGGAAGCTGGAACTACAAAGCTTTGGAGCAGGCACTCTACATGTGCCAGTGGTCATCCCCTGTGAGGAAACACTCAAGATGGTGGTCATAAAGAAGGAAGGAAAGATTTGTCACTGGAGAGATTTCCAGAGGTTTCAGTTCACAGTCACTCTTTCTTGAAGGTTTGGGCCTATGATGATCTAGAATACCAGTACACATGTTCACCATGTGGGAACACAGAAAGGCAGAGAGAGGGAAAGGGGAGGGAGTGGAGAGAGGCAGAAAGAGAGACAGAGACACATGGAGGCAGAAAGAGGCACAGAGAGAATGAGTGAATGAATGAATGAATGAATGAATGAGAGAAGGGACCATGAACAACACAGTCCCCAAGGGCAGACTCCTAAGTTTCAAGAATTTTCCACCCCTTAGTTTCCAAGTCATCCTAATATCACACCGTTAGGATCCCATCAATGGGATAATCCACTGGTGGGCAGAGTCCTTATGATCCATCTAATCAGTTCTCCAAATCTTATCTGTAAACATTGCTGTGCAGGAGGCCAGCCCTTCCACACAAGAGCCCTTCAGGGAACATTTCAGAATTATCCCAGCATGCCTTCTGTGTGTTTGTGCGGTGGGGGTGTGGGAAGGACATCCAGGCCAAGGAAGGGAGAACTGACCAAGTGGTAACTGAGAAGTCTGCTGGTGTCCATGCTGAGTCTCTTCTTGGGCTGACCTTCCCACTGGTTCATCTTCTTTAGTGCTCCAATACAGTGGTTCTCAGCCTTCCCAATGCACTTTAATACAGTTCCTCATGTTGTGGTGATTGCTGCTTCATTACTGTAATTTTGCTACTGTTATGAATCATAATGTAAATACCTGTGTCTTCCAATGGTCTTAGGTGACCCCTGTGAAATGGTCATTTGACCCCCAAAGGGGTCGCTACCCACAGATTGGGAACCACTGCTCTAATACTTCCTTGTTTACAGTCTTCTCTCCTCTTACCAGGATGACTTTTTAGATACATAAGTTGTAGCCAGAACCTTCCAGTATCACAGATATTAAGGTACTATATTGCAATTGCTTTTCCACTTGTTACCCCCATTACTAAATTACCATTTCCTCCTAGTCAGGTTCTAAGTCTTACTTGCCACCGCTTACCAAGAGCCCATCCCCGTGTCTACTCCAGAGTAAACAGAGATGTGTAATGTCAGGAAAGACAGCTCTGCAGTAGAGGGGGTCCTACTCTGCTCTGAAAATATGAACAAGTGTTGGACCTAAACAAAGATCTCAAATCACGTCCTTGAACTGACAACTTTAAGTCCACTCAGCTTGCTCCAGTGCCCTGTGCCCTTCAACCTAGAAACACACTGCTTCTTTCCGTGGTTGTTCTAAACATTCTCACTGGGCTTCAGTGAGTTTTCCTTTTGCTTTGAAACTGGCTGTGTGTCTTGCTGATGAGGCTACCAGATCCTCCCTTGAGTGCTATTGTGCTCCTCAATCCCTGGATGTCTGGATTGAACCATTGCTCCCGGCTCCTCCAGATCTAGTATGGTTTGTTCTGGCTTCGTGACCGAAACTCCACTTGTAGCTGACCTGACTAACAGGATCTGGGAGAGGCTGGCTGTAAATGTGCCAAGGAAATCTTCAACAGCACATTCCTGGCAAGTGTGTGCAAGGGTCCCCAAAGTCAGCCTGTATTCCGTGACATCTTCCCAGAGTGAGGACCCTTTATTTTCTGGGGCCCCTCTTGAATCTTAAACACAAAGCCCTAGGGGAACCATATGTGCATTTTAAATTCCCTGTATCGTATCTACCAGAAAGTTAAAAAAAATGTTTGCTAAAATATAGACAGCCATTTCTTGCCCTGTAATCTGAGGGTCCTCATAGTAGACTTTCAGTTCCTTGCCAAGCAGGAGCACTGTAGGTAATTTTCACACGAATTGTAAAAAATGTGGTCTATTATTTTATGCAAGATAGTGGCTTATAATGAAGATCAAGGCTAGAAATCCACATTTCTGTACAATTCAGGTGTCTCAGTGAATGCAAACTATAGCCTCAAACTTATCATGTTCCCAATTACTCAGTTCAATTACCCACCAGTTTGTGTGTGACCATCACATACCATGTGATTCCAATATACATTGCTCTGAATTTCATAGGTTGATTACTTTGCTTAGGATGTTGGCCTTGGAGCAGTTTTAAAATAGCTGTCTTGTAATATGATCAGGTGTGAACATCTGGCAAATATTTTAAGTTTCTAATTGTTAGTGGTCATGCAAATAAATTGTAGTTAATGAAGTCAAGCCAAGAGTCCCATTCCCATTTGCATTCTGTGTATATTTCGAGGCAATCTACTAACACTCAACTGAAGAAGTTTTGCCCTGGGCAACTGAGAAAGGACATACCTTGGGGAAGGAATCAAGCTTGAATAACTCTCCAAGAAAGGAAATGCAACCCAATCCTCCTGATTGCTGCTTGAAACACAATTCCAAACAAAACAGAATGCAGCACACACACACACACACACACACACACACACACATGCATGCACACACCAACAACAATAGCTTCCACAGGCAAGAGCATGCACCATTAAGTGCAGTAGAGAATTCTGACTTTTAGAACAGATAGATGCTTGGTTTTTCAGTTAGTATCTCTTGTGCTCTCAAGACTGAGCAAGGAGAACTAAAGTTTGCTTGAATGGCACCCGTAGATCCACCCTCGCACCACTGTGACCATCAGGACCCTGTCCCATTAGAACAACTATGGAGAGAACAAAGACCTCAAGAGAAGCAAGGCCTTGAGCTGTAAAGAATTTGAAACAACAGGACAGAAACATAATTAAGACAACTCTTGGTTTCTTATATTCTCAGCATCTGCTCAGAGTACCTGACTAAGGGATGCTCTGAAAATTATAGCATATTGACAAAGCATCAATAGCAACAAATGAGATAGACCACATACTTGCTATAAAATAGAAAATATCAAGATTTTAATTTGGAGGGGATCTCCAAAAAGCAAAACACCACACTAATTGAAATAGATGTTCCATGATTTAGCCTTTGGGGATGCTTGTTCTATGACTCTTTGTTTTTCATCTTCCTCTTCTCAATCCAGCAAGTAGTCAGCACTGGTGATGGTCTAAACCGATCTTCAGTGGGTGGTTCAGCTGACTGGTTCACAGCTGGGTGGATGGAAATAGCCTGGTTCGTCTCATCTCTCATTGTGGAGTCAGACTTTATTGCCTACTGTGAGATGGATACTGTGTGGAATCTGCATTCACAGAATGCCCTCAAAAATTCATTCTTACCCCTCAATTTCCAAGCTTCCCTCCTACCAGTTCTCTGCTTTGAGACCCCCAGCAATGTCCAGCCGACTCCTTTCCCTGTAGCTCCCAGTATTGAATTGTTACCACTCTAGGAGACAGCTGTAGTGATAGCAGGAGTCCATCTCTGCCTTTTGTCAGGTTGCTTGGGCCTCGGCCATGTAGCATAGGGTGCTGGGGAAAGAGACAACTTGCTGGATATGCATCCTGAGACCCGAGGGGTGGAGAGAGATAAAGGGGAAGGTGCTCTTTCTGGGCCTCACTCCCTGTTTCTTAAAATCGTTAATTAAGCACACTTCAGACTATAAGGATTGATTTTCATTTTGTAAAAGATACTTAGGACCACATATAGCTCCAAGAGATCACACAAAGAAATCTCCATTCTCACACATCGGTAGCAGCCTGCATAAGAACAGTGCACTGTCACAATCCGAAGACTGACATCCATGCCTCCACGGCCCCATTTAGGCTTTCCTAGTTTTGCATGTGTACTGTATGTGTACATGTGTAAGCATATCGTTACAAATATGCCATGTGTCACTCTTCAGCATGACCACCATGGCCACAAGAGTCCCTGTGTTAACACCTGAAATTGTTTATTTCTCCAAAGTGTGTGCAGGTGAGCTCTAAGAGGCACTGAGCATGACTGATCATGGCTGTGGCCTGGCAAGCAATGACCACAGATGAACAGACTGACAGTCTGTGCTGCAGAAGGAGTGACGGGCTGTGTCCCACCACCAGGCTAGCTTTACACCCGAAACAATTACGTGGAAACTGTATTCATTTAAACACTGCCTGGCCCGTTAGCTCTAGCCTCTTATTGGCTAACTCTCACATCTTGATTAACCCATTTCTAATAATCTGTGTACCACCATGAAGTGGTGGCTTACTGGGAAGATTCTAACCTGTGTCCATCTCGGAGAGAAGAGCTATGGCATATGCCTCATTGCCTTCTTCCCAGCATTCTGTTCTTTCTACTCCGCCCACCTAATTTTCTGCCCTATTAAAAGGCCAAGGCAGTCCCTTTATTAACCAATGAAAGTAACACATAGACAGATGACCCTCCTACATCATTGTGCTCCATCAACCCAAGGTTTATTGTCTCCCCCAGGTGAGCATGGTGAGAGATGGGCGGGCCTTCAGTGTCGGCTTAGAGAGCACAGTTCTTTCTGTTTGACATGAGTGCCTTTGTAAAAGGAATCCCAGGGCAGTGCCTCATTTCTACCATGTAAGGACAGTCAGAAACCAGTGGTAACAGGAAGGGGACCTTCCATAGACACCATCTTTGCTGCCTTCATCTTGGGCCCCCAGTCAAAGAAACTTACGGTGTTAGTTACTAGTGAACCTCCTAGACTATGGTATTTTTTGTTGTTGTTAGAGTAGCCTGAGCAGACTAGTATAGCACAAAACATAGCCTGTCTCCTAGACAGAATACTTGGAGTGGGGGAGGGGATTGGTAGTTGCCCTGCCTCTCGATACCTTACAAACAGGGCACAGGCAAGAGACAGATTAGCTTTGGCTGTGGTTCCCACCCTTCATCAGAGTCTTCAATGTGCCACCGTCTATACTTTGATTATGGAAACATCACTTGTCTTCCTACAATGTCTCCAGATTCTAAAGTGGGAGTGAGGCCACACAGTGCATCAGAGCAAGGACCTTGAAAGCTGCCTGGTCATGTGGGGCAAGTAGGGGCTCACTGCTGTGACAGCCATGCTGGCTCATCCTGAAGGCCCAACGTAGGGCCTTCCGCAGGTCCCTCAAGGGCTTTCATTTTCTTTCTACATCCAGAAGAAGAAGAGGAGGAGGAGGAGGAGGAGGAAGAGGAAGAGAAGGAGGGGGAGGGGGAGGAAGAGGAAGAAGAAGAAGAAGAAGAGAGAGAGAGAGAAAGAAAAAGAAAGAAAGAAAGAAAGAAAGAAAGAAAGAAAGAAAGAAAGAAAGAAAG